>JAMQGT020015079.1:0-28024 GCA_024447675.2 Pterophyllum scalare
ACCTTGATGGCAGGAGCAGTGTGACTTTTTGTAACTGAGCTGTAATTGCCAAAAGTCACCCAGATTCAACTTCAATGTGTCTGAGGACACTAGATAGTCAATACATAACATCATGTGTGATTTCATTGCATTGTATTTGCTTCCCACCTTGTGTAAGCTGTTATCAGAACTTTACAGCCATTTTCTTGCTCACATTTTATGTGAGCAAGAGTAGAGAGGAGAAAATTCCCAGGAAAGATGCTGTGAGGCTCTCTTTGGAGGAAAAGTTTTAGTGTTTTAATTTTTCTTTTTTGTTTCACTTCTGGATGGATTTAATTTGCACTTGCTGGTTAGGTTCAGGCATCTGTAGTGAGACTAAGGAGCAGGTGGAATAGAGGGTGGAGAGGTGGAGGTACGCACTGGAGAGAAGAGGAATGGAAGGCAGTAGAAGCAAGACAGAATACATGTGTGTGAATGAGTTTAAATACCTGTGGTCAACCATCCAAAGCAACAGACAGTGCACAAGAGAGGTGAAGAACAGAGTGCAGGGAGGGTGGAGTGGGTGGAGATGAGTGTTGGGGGCAGTGTGGTAAGATAGCAGCAGGAGTGGAAGTGAGACCTGCAATGATGCATGGTTTGGAGATGGTGGCGCTGAGCTGGAGGTGGCAGAGCTGAAGATGTTCAGATTTGCATGCTGAAAAACGATGTGTAGGGAGTGGCAGTGCCCGTTCCAGTACTGTTTGCTCACTTCTACACAGAGTAGCTGAGGTTTGTGCAGGAACTTGTTAGATTCTTTGATGGGTCCTTTTTTTCATAAAGGGGAAAAATTGATGCTGAAGGGGTCTGAGAAGTTGCTAAATTAACAAAATGTCTTTGGAGGGAAAAGCCAAAAAAGGAAACTTCATCTCATGCATGATCATATTTTGATAGGCTTGAAGAATTCAGACTTCAGGAGGTTTCACAATGTGTAATACTTCACTTCTTGCTCGTATCTCACTGCCCCTTAGTTGTAAAGAGATACAGTAGTGTCAGAACCTAGGACGGCCATGATTAAAGCCTCTATGGAATAGGTATTAAATAGAGGATAAAATCAGGTTTGTAGAATTTGCTATTGCAGAAAGCGGTCCATGCATTTATTATGAAAAATTTTTTTTTCTGTGTCTAGCTTCTCAAGTAAATAATGCAAATTTGGCTTTTGACTGTTGGTCTTAAAAGAAAAAGGAAAAAAAAACTTCATAGAGGCTACCTTGTCCTCTGGAACTTGAACGTGACAGGGTTCTAGCCAGGGGCTGATCACCCGGCGCTGCACCATGCTGAGGTGACGGGCCTAGAATTTCACCATTTTTTTCTTCTTTTTTTTTTTTTCCACCAAGTAGATTGCAGATTTCGCAATGTCCAATGTATCGCCAGGCACGGCCAGTTTCATTCGCAACATGCACAAGTGATCTCACGACTGTCCTGCTCATGCTTGATTTTCGGGGGGGGGGGGCTACAGACAGCAAAATGGTGGCCAGCGTTAAAACGAGGGAGAGGAAGAGAAAAAGGGAGCTCAAAGGACAATTTTAGGCTTCCTATTATACAAAATTGTGGGAGCCGTGAGCGCCCTTGAAGAAAAAAAACTACAGCTCCCAGCAAAATGATGTCATGTCCCATTGTTGTAGTTAGTGACTTGCATTAAAACCGTGATAGTGTTAGCAGCTAGGTCGGAGTAATAAAACACCTAGATTATAATGTTTTTCCTGTGTGCACTTTTTATGTGGATTTCTGCAAACCCATTAGTGGAAGGAAACAGCGCTCTGGGACGCACCGAATGCGTGATAAGGAAGTGTAACTCTTCTGGTTTATATGCAAAAAGAATGATCAATCTGACTGTTACCGCTGGGTTAAAATTAGCAAGCTAATGTTACCCCCTCCTCCCAACACACACGCCACTCTGACATGCTTTTCTGGCTGGAACCCTGCATGAAGATCTTCATTTTCTTTTTTGATATTTTGTAGGCTGGTAATGAATTTAAATGAGTGATCGTGGAATGATGAAAAGGATCAGTTGTTGCAGCTGAAGTTCAGATCTGCGTTCTTGGTGTTACAATGTGGTTTAGGACTCTGTGTGTGTGTGTGTGTGCATTCATGTTCATGAGTTCTCACATGTGATATGAAGCCGGGTTCCAACTGACAGAGAAAGTTTAAAATCCTTTTTTTGGTTTGCAATTTTGCTCAGATCTGACCTGTGTGGGTGAGGACTTTTTCTCTTCTCCTCTCTTCTCTCTCTCTCTTTTTTAAACTATCACAGTCCTCTCTCTCTTCCCCTCCATCACTCCTCCATTTCTCTCTCTGTCTCTCCCTTTTTTGTTCCTCCTCCACTCTACTTTTTATTTTCCACACAGATGAGAGAGAGGTGCTTGGCTTGTGATTGTTTTGTGCAGCAGAGTGAAACACAGGGAGTGCACTTCATCCTATCATGGACTCTCTTCTCTCTCATTCCCTCCATTTCTGCCTCTTTTCCTTCTCATCATTCACCCGTGATCCCTTTTCCATGCTGCTCCTGCTTTGATCTTCCTTTCCAACTTTTCCTTCCTTCTTGCTGTAGCTCCCCCTCCTTCTGTTACCACGTTTGCCTTCGTTTTGTCATTCCTCTTTCCTTTTTTTCCCATACCACTCATCCTCCTCTTCCTGTTCTCTTCCTTTTTTCTCACCATCCTGCTCCGCGTTCTCCTCTTACCATTTCACTCATAGCCAAAGCCGTGATGTCGAGCATCTTGTCCGTCTCATGCAACCTCTTTTCCCTTCCTCGCTTCTGTCTCTGCTTGATTTTCTATTATGGTTCTTCTTTTCTCTCCTCCCTCTTTATAACTTCTGTTTCCCTCCTCTTGCTTTACTTCTGCTACTTTTTCATTTGAAACACTAACTCGCCCGCTCCTTAGTGCTCTTCCTTTCTTCTTCTCTTCTTGCGCACCCCTTTCACCATTCTTCCTCATTATATAGCAGATTTAGTATCGTCCTCTATATCCCGTTCAGTCTATTCTCCCAGTAAAGTGTGTAATGGCTACATTGGTCCATAGTGTGAATTGTTGTATTTTTACAGTAATGGCTGGGTGAGCATGTTTGTAGGGAAGGGACATCACAGTAACTGAAAATGAAATGAAGTGTAAAAAGTACAGAGGGGAAAAAGAGAGGAAAAGATCAACTTGCTACTACAACCCTCGTCTCCTGGGGTGAAGTCCTGTACAGCACCATCACTCCTATTTCCTAATGCAGACTCTGCCGAGGTCTGTCTTTCTGCAAGAACAGAGTCATGTGACATTAATGTAAACAATTACAAAATAATGGGTCAGTGTCAGAGTTTTAGCGCCTGCATTGTGTAACCAATAATTCTTCCTCCTCCTGTCTGTTCTCTTTTTCTTGTCTGTGATAACATTCACAGTGACCTTTCAGGAGACAATTAGAAGGTAAATAATTGCCATGATAGCTTACCACACACACGTATATATTCATACATGTGAGCACAGTTGAAGTGGTTGTACACTCGACTGAGCATGCATTCATACATGACAGGAATTGTGCATATCGAAGACGTGCTGCAGTGCACACCACACTCCAGCACTACCTCCTAGAAATTTCATCATCATTTATTATTAAATTGCTTTCACAATTGCAGCACATTGTGGCGGTAAATGTAATTGCTGAATGGATTGTGTTTTGAGGCTTTCTTTTAAATGCATCATCTGATATTTATGATGTGCATCCAGGCTGTGCAATCAATCACATTTTATTTTTAGTTACAATTTTGGTTCCCGGAGACTTTAAGAATAAGAATCAAGATAAAACAATCACTGTGCTGCCTCTTGCTTTGCAGCGATGCTTTTGTCGTATTCTTTACTAAAGAGCCAGGATGGCCCTTTCATTTGCAGTAGTGTGACTTTGAGCTTTTATAGGGAGATGCAGTCGGCCCAGGTTGTGGAACATCTGACATGAGCCAAAACCTTGATGTGCATCAAGGAAAAGGAATACAAACCTGTATATTTTTAAATTCAACTAATTTTTTTTTTTGAGCAAAAGTATTAAAAGCTATGATCTGATTGCTGACCAGAATAATTGTGATTAGACTTTTTGGCATAAGCAAGCAGCCGTAATCTACATTTGAAACAGTAGGTGTGGGAATGTGGTGTGAAAACAAAGCTTTTGTCACGACAAGTGGATACATGATGGAAGATTTGGATGTATTATGTTCAGTTATGGTTTCATGACTTATGACACATTCATGCATACATAAAAATTGTACATAAAGCACAAATAAGTCATCAAACCTGAACCACCATTTGGGTTGTTTGTCCCACTTCACAGAATTGTAATATAGCGCTTCTCCAGATTTTTGTCTCCACCTAAATCTAACCAGAATTCCAAGCATTAAAGGACACACATGCTTTTAAGTCCTTCCTTTTCATATGTAAATCATTCACTTGTGGTCTATATAAAGTAGAACTGCAATGCTTTGATCTGAACTCCTCATTATTGTAGCTCCACAGACCCCTCATTTACCCCTGATCTGAGGCGCATCTTAGAGCAGCTAGTTTTGGTGCGGTCTCTTTAAATGTGAATGAGACATTTCACGCCCTGCCCCCCTTCAGGTCACAAAGCATTCCACTCCACCCCTTTCAGCCATTTTTGTAGTTTAATAGCAGCGATATGATTAGCTACCGGCACTTAGGAGAGGCTCTGATGCCGGGGGGCGATGTAAGGAATTGTGCGGGTTAATACACCCAACAACCGAACATTTTAACTTATCTTACTTGCAACTTCGGGATAACTGAACTTGGACTACAAAATCACTGTGAGAAAAAAATGGCAGATTCACAAAATGGGTATGCTTGAAGTCCAAGACCTTGTTTAGCAGTTCCACAGCAAATTCTCTGACATAACAGATAAGCAAACGTAACAGGGAATACAGAAAACTGAACAGACTGAAAAATATGACCCAAAAATAATATAAAGATATCTATGCAGCACCGGGAGAGAATAAATTTAAATTGTCTGCACTCCTACACACTCAAGGTACACAAAAAAATGTATTTAAGGGCTACATTTTTATATATGTCTCCTTTAATACTTATGGATAAAATGATAATCATGCAGTCAGTGTTAAATGCTGACTTTGGTTTTGGTCAGACTTTCATAAATTGTAATCGATAGAAGGCGCGGACACAATGAAATTGGAGCCCGACCAATTTATTGGTGGACCGATGTTAGCTGTTGTTAATCTGTCGGTATCAGGATTTAGAACACCTGATAAATGAAAATTTAAAAAGTTAAAAACGCTTCAATTATGAGTGTTGACATTACATAGTTTGCCCAACAGAGGGCACTCTACAACTTCCCTGTTGGAGACACATATTTGGAATGTCACGTACAACAACCTGCTGATCCGAGTAGGGTTGGGCAAAGTATGAACAAGTAAATTACTATACATAACAACTTTTAGGGCAACACATTGGAATATTGGATTTTTAAAGCTCCAAATATTGGTATTGGTATCAGGCTTAAAACGTTAATGATGCCCCTGTTTGTTAAATTAATAAATTGTTAAATTGCCAGTTGTTTCTTCAGACTTCAATCACCCAATCCGATAAGTGACACCAAACAAGAGTCAATAGCAGAATAAGCTGTCTGGCATTGGCTGTGAAGATTAGGCAAGCTTTTCATGGGCGCAACCCACATACTCAACTCTGCTGCTCAACCCACGAATGCATTTTCCTTACAAATGGGGCTCCATTGAAGGGGAAGTAAACGGGCTTCCCAGCAGTATAAGATTCATTGCCAAGAAGCATTGTTACAACAAAGAAATAATCAACCAAACACAAATTTCCTGTTTATAATAAAGAGCATGTCTTTATTAATAGGATACATAGCACATGAAGAATGTGATTGGCTGTAAGACTGCAGCCACTTCCTAAATAAGATGGCTTCTCTTTTGTCATTAAACAGTTGCTTAACTATTTGCTTAGGATTTAGATAATAGTAATTAGATTAGGTTTTAAAAAAAAATGCTGTTATCAACATGTTAGAAAGTTCACCTTTTAACCAGAGATTTTTACATGCACCTTACGCAGCTACTAGATACTTGTTACATAATCTGGGTTGCTTTCTATTTATCACTGATTACAGTGGATGATAATGATGGTGGATGTAATTGTACCTACAGGTTATAACTCTTGGTGCGATAACCGCTGATCCTGGCCATTCAGGGGGATAGCATTAGAAGTGGTTGATCCAGTCACACTGTCATATTTGTTCTCTCTAATCTCTCCGTCTCTCTGACACACTTGCTCTCTCACTCACATACAAGCGCTTACATACACATGTACGTGCGCGGTTTATGCAGTTGTTTTTTAATAATGCAGAAAACAGCAGTTCTGTTAATCAGCACAGAATAATCACTTATCACTGTACACAAACACACAGACACACACTTTTACACAAACCATAGCTTCACATTGACCGATGTCATATATGCTTTATTAGCTGAGAACACACACATCAAATACACAGCTGGTAGTAGAGTCATATTATCAGTGAGTAGGACATCATCGCCAGCCCTTCAAAACAACAGCCTCTACTTGATCCACTTAGAAGCTTGTGCTAATGAGCCGAAGGACAGACACACACACACACACACACACACACACACACACACACACACAGAGGCTGTCTCAAACAGTCTCCGTTTTTACAGGCATTCTGGCAGAAGCGTTATTGGATGTTTTATTGACGGAATGATTTAATGCTCGTCTACTGTGTGATTGTTATGTTCAAATGTTTGTCGATGATGTCATCTTAGACTGAACTTTGTCGTGGCATTTGATAGACCAGACAGATTAAAGCTGGGATTAAATTTCATTTCCAGTACGCACAAGCAGGAGTGCTTTTTTTTTTATGACTTTGTACTCCACTCGGAGGACGCAGGCATATGTATTTGGTGCCCTTGTAGTGTACTGTCTGCGTGGACAAGTGAACCTGGTTACAGCAAATTAGAGAGTATGAGGATGTCCTTGCATTCACCCTCAGATGAATTTATGTCACTTGGATCCAAGAAGACCCTCACATACTCATGGATGTGCAAATTACTACGGTGGTGTAACCTACATCAGATAAAGCACTTAAGCTTCTTACCTTAAATTAGAAGATTGAGAGAAAAGTAACTGGTAACTTGCTGCGATACTCAGTTCAAAATAGGGTTGTCACAATACTGGAATTTCAAGTTGGATACAATTCCCAGAAAAATGTTCAATACTCGATATCATGATCAATACAATGGAGACAAAAAAAAGGCAAGAACATGAAGAGGCTGTTTAAAACAATATTGGTGACAAAAGTATTTTAAGTTGTCTGATATAGTGCAAAAAGATCTTAACATAAGTGCATATATGACAAATATTTTAAGATTCTTTTAAAAGAGAACAACAGTTTAGCTTGTCTGATGAAAGGTGTGCTTCTGGTGACTTAGCATCACATTTCTGTTGCTGATCAAAGCTGCTGTTTCTGGTTACTGGTTTATCTTTTCTCAGCTTCGGTATGGGACCTTGAGAGAAACAGCAGTTTCTAGACACAAATAACTGCTGCCGTGTTAATTTAACACAGTCTATAACTGTACAGATGGGCAGGACTGATAGCATGGCTCCCACATTAACATTGTTTTATTAAACATAGCTGCTAGCAGCTACCTTAATGAAAACTTAACAGCTAATGTGGCTATCTGATAAAGGTACTTTCAGCTGCTCTCTTTCTGCAGGGTTTGCAGCAGTGGATGGATCTGCATGTTTGTTTTGAGGATGATTTTTTTTCCGGATCTGCTTTGTGACATGGATTATATGAACTTGGGATTGGCACTAGAAGTACACTACCTTCTAACCCATTCAGGCTGGGTTTGTGGCTATTGGGTAATTGCTAATTAATTAATTAACGTGAGCACTGGCCAGGTTAACATCTACAACTGTTCAAAACTTCAAAAGTGTTGTGGAAACGGGGGTGTAGCTGACCTTGAAATTCCTCCTGAACTGTAGATTAGTATTGTGAATGTCAATGACGTCAGCTGCTAAAGACGTGTGCGTCCCAGTCTGCAGCGGTGCCGTTTGAAGCTGCACATCAACAAAATTTTAGTCATTTTCAACTAAAATACTGACAGCTTATGTATAATTATCACCTACACCTGCCTCAGGGTGCCAGCTTGAGTACAGATTCTTTGGCTGTTTGTGAGGAGAAGTTAGTTTTTTCTTCTTGCAGTGAGAGTCCGTCTGGCTTTAAATAAACTGTACAACATTTATCCATAGCCCTGAACATCTTTTACCCCACGTTAAATCAACAAAACATGCATTTTTTTTTTTTGGAAAGATGGAATTCTTCACATGATATATTTTACAGTACCAGTCAAAAGTTTGAACATGCTTTGACTGGTACTGTATGTAGAAATGTAGCATTTCTTTACAGTAACCCCCCCCCCCAAAAAAAAATTTGGCAAAGCTAGAAACAGTTAAACCAACTGATTGCCTTACGCCTCAGTCATACAGGCATAGAGACCAATCGACGATCAGTCAGAAGTCTTTGGTAATTATGCTGATTATATCCTATGTGTACAAGTTAAAAACGGTTAAAATATTTTTAAAATGTTAATTATCAGTGTAATAAAATAATAACTTTGTTAGGTTCCATCCATAATTTTCCTCAGGACACTAGCTCGACTTGTCAGCTCTGGATGCTGCAGTATTGGTGTGTTTTCATACCTTTAGGTAGGGACTACTTAACCTGTAGTACAGTAGTAGTATTTCTGCTAAAGGCGTATGCTTAGCTTATCTGTTTGTCCGAGTGATGAACATAGTTTTGGGGTGTTACAGAAATATTTATATACGGCAAAATCCCACAATACTGTGAAAACTCTGTGAAACAGAATTAGTAATATTTTTAAAAAAATCCACGATACAGTGAAGCTGCAATAAGTGAACCGCTGTCATGGTGCGCTGTGTGCCAGGAGCAGGAAGACCCCAAAATGCAGGACTCACAGGCAGAACGTAACTTAAAAAGGTGTTTATTGAGGAAGGACAAAAGAACAGGGCTATACTAGGATGGCCGGGTGCCAGAACTAAATACGTGAAAACAAACACAGAGATACACACAGCAGCGGGAGTCATAGACAACGACGCGACAAAGAACAGAAGAAACTGAGGGCTTAAATACACATCAGGTAATCAGGGCAAGAGGACAGCAGGGCACAGCAGGTGGAGCAAATGAAACTAATAACAGGGGAAGCAAAACTAAACACAAAGCACGGGGAACACAAGACTGTCAAAATAAAACAGGAAGTGACTAAAAAAGGTACACACAGACTTGACACGGGGGACTGGCACACAGACACGGGACAGAGACGCAGACTAGTCACAACACTGGGAATAAACTCAATATGAAAAAACAGGAGGTCCGGGTCAAGACAAAAGGACAAAACAGACACAAGACCACAGATGCAGGGGAGACGGGGACAAGGGGAACAATGTCAAAACTAGGAAATAACAAAACTCAGGGGAAACAAAACTACACACAAAACGCTGGGCACACGGCCCAGGAGCATGACAACCATGATATACTGAGGGACCACTGTATAGGATATCAGGGATCTATATCCAGTTAACAAGGCAAAAGAAAGAGTCACCATCAAAGCAAAGGGTTATTGGAAAGCTCAAACATGATGTTAAATTAAATTTCACTGGATGTGATATTGTTTTTTCAAACTAGAGATTGTACTTCTTATGTTGTAGACAATTTTCCCCATTACCGCAATACTCCCGTCAGGATTCTTCTGGTTTCTGTTTTCTTTTGTTCTGGGCCTGAAATGAAACATTAACTTAAAGTGCTCCCTCAGATCCTGCAGGTCTTTGTCTTGAAGGCTTGTCAATAATGACGTAAATCAAACTACAGTGTCCAACAGCCAGTTGCATTCATTATTCAGGAAGGAGCAGCACTACAGCATGACGGTTATCCAAGTACTTCCTGTGCAGCTAATTAATGAGGTAATTTTTCAGCACAATCTTGGAATTTTGGCTAATGCCAATTAGGGGCAATTATATTTTTATGGATGTTTTTTATGGTTTTGTGGATACCAGAGACATTTTCTTTTCTGTAAATGGAGTTAATGGACTACAGTGATTAGCCAGTGCTTCCACCTATCTACTGGTGATGTAGCCATCAGAGAAATGCTCCTTTTCAGTGTGTCAACCTGGGCTCCATGCAGGAGGAGTTTGGCAAACCTCTCATTCTAATTTAGGCTGCCAAATGTTGTGTTTGTGTTACCGCATACTAGTTTTACTCTTCTGTAAATATTTAGAGATTTAACAAAGCTAAAGCAAAGCGGATTGTTGGATGTGGAGCACAAATAGAGGAATCAAATGAATGTTATTCATTAGGTAAGTGCTCGCTCTTTCTCAGACTGAAGAACACCATGCATGTTTTTACTTTTCCTAAAAATAGGCTGCAAAGTAAATAACTTAGTTAGACATTGATCTAGATTAAACACTTTAACGCTTAATACCACTTATACATCAGACACTGAAACGCAGCTGTTAGTGTTGTATTCATATGTTTTAAACAATCATAAAACTGCTTCCTGAACATGCAGGAATTGCTTGCAGTATAGTTACTACGTCTTCTGCTAATTCTAAAAATTGACTTGTAATGAATCAGTCACATATGTACAACTAATAGGTCTACATTAAGACAATAAAAAAGCTAAATGTAGTTGTCAATTAATTACAATACATCACTGTTAGCGATTATTAAAAAAAATCAGTGTGGAGAGGAGAGAGGTGCAGCTTGTTTGAAGTCATAAATCTAAAGGTTGATTTTCTTTTTAAGCCTGATCTATATAGCAATAGAAATCCATCACAAAGGTATCATATCATATTGATATTTTAACACCCTCCCAAACAGGAAAAACGACTGAGTACATGTGTTTGTATGTCAGATTTAAAGGAGTTTAGAGGACTTCTCTCTGGGTCCCCTGTAGTTTGTTTACTGGCTTCCAAATACAATTTGTGCGCAAAAAAGTCCTGCTGATTATACCTCTTGTGCACAAACTATAATTTCAAATGCTCAGTTTATGAAAATGTGTCCTTGAAATGCTTATTTTATACAGTCTGTACTGAACACATTCTACTAACTAACAAGAGCCCCTGTTGCACAACTCCTCTTGGTAGTGTTTATCATATGACAAAGGGTAAAGTGAAAAAGAAACTCGGACCCCAAAGAGTAGCTGCATTGGCACAAAGTTAAAATGGAATAAAAAGAAGAATATACACATCTGTGATACGATAATTGTGGGAAACATATTGTAAGTAACTCTGGGAATACACTGGGTGTGGCTGCATTGTTTGGGCTCCAACTTGGCCACCAGTGTAATCATGCTCACTCGAGACAGTGACTGCAGTCCTGCCGATTGTGGAAACGTCCCAGAAGCAGTCCTCCACTCCTTCTCGCTCAAAATAGTGACATCTATTTTTGATGGAAGCTGCGTCAAGTTGCACAAAGCAGATCAGGAGGACAGAAAAGTCCAGCTGAGTAACTGAAACAGAAAATCCAGTCAGTTTACAGGATAAAAGACGATCTGCTTCTTAAACACTTCTGGTATCGTTTTTAAGCCGTTTGAATGATGGGGAAAAATCTGCTTGTCAGATACACAAGTCTGACCCTTAGGCAGTGGTGTGTGTGTGTGTGTGTGTGTGTGTATGTATATATATATATATATATATATTTATACACACACGTGTGTGCCATTGTAGGGAGAGGGGAGGACAAAGCAAAAGCAGATGTATATGTGTTAATGCCTGTACTGATGTTATGAAGGGGTGTAATGTCAAATTGTCTGGAGAATGCTGTCTAGACATCTTGATGTGCAGCCTTTGACCTCCACAGCTTAGTTGTGGAGGCTTTAGCGGAAGGTGTGTGTGTGTGTGTGACTGAGAAGGAGAGAGACACAGATTGATGAGTAAAATGCAGCAGTTACCAGCGTAGAGGGTTTTATAGACACTATGATATTACTGTTAATTTGTCATTCAATCATAGTATATAATTGAGTGAAATAATTGATCATTTAGTTGGTGCATATAAATTTAAATTGCAGCTATTTTATTTCTCCTCTACTGCCACCACCCCCTGTGATATACACCACTATTATTTAGTGATTATTTGAGAAAAGAGGAAGCAGAGTTTGTAACTAAGCACTGTCTTTAGAATGAAAAGAAAAAAATGGATGTGAAGAAAAAAGAGGGTCTGGAGTTGCTCGTGACATTTGGAGTTAATGTAAATTCTTTTCCCCACTTTGGTTATACAACCAAGTACAAGTACAGGTCTGTGATATTAAAAACATTGATCCAGACTATCAGGACTAGGCTTAATGTAATGGAAAGGTTGGAAGCTGGAAGAGCTCTGAGGTCAGTGAAGAAAGTAGTTTGGAGAGAGAGAGGTGAGTTACTGTGTGCTCATTTCTGCATCTTCTGTGACAGTCTGCAGAACTGCATGAATTAAAGTTGGATTATTCAAGAAGGGAAAACTTAAACATGAGGTGTTTTCCTTTAAAATGAGGAGAAACTGAAACCTGCACTGTGAATTGAAGATTTGCAGCAGGCACGCTCTATGTTTATGGCACATGAAGCCTGATACCCCATACCATAGTAATGGACACTGAGCTGGTCGACTCTCTTAGGACACTGAAAGTCAGGTTCTCTGGACAGAGAATCCACAAATATCCCTACTCATGGCATTGTTTCCAGATTTTGAGTTTGACAAAGTGGTATATAAATAATTTTATTTGGCTGATGCATTTCGGCTTGTGGCCCTCATGATGATGATGGTGATAATGACTGATGAAGAAGATAAAGTTGATGTATATTCTAGCTGTTGCTGGAGCCTTAGCTTCTACATTCTTCCAAGGTGCATGGAGAAAAGTTCTCTGAAATCTCTTTCAGTTTTTCTAGTCCCAAGTTTATGCCAGATGTGAAGGACTGGAACCGCCAAAATGAGTGAGAAAATGAACAGACAAGCCATTAAGTATATCAAAAAATAAGACATTTAATTATCTATCTATCTATCTATCTATCTATCTATGTCAGTCATTCAGTCTCTCGGTCCATCCATTGGTTCCATTGCAGGCCTTCTGCCAGTAGGACATGCCTGAAACACCTCACATAGGGGGGCATCCTGGTCTGATTCCACATCCACCTCAACTGGCTTCTTTCATGTGCAGGAGTAGCAGCTCTACTCTGAGCCCCTCCCCAATGATCCAGCTCCTCACCCTGTCTCTAAGGGAGAACCCAGCCATTTCCACCACCAGTATCAGCAATCTCATTTTTTTGATCACAACCCAGAGCTTATGGCCATAGGTGAGGGTAGGGACATAGATGAGCCAGTAAATCGTCAGCTTTACTTTCACACTCAGCTCTGTCTACACCACCACAGACCAGTACAGTTTCTGTGTCACTGCAGACACCATGCCAATCCATCTTTCAATCTCCTGCTTCCTTCTCACTCATGAACAAGACCCAGAGATATTTAAACTCTTCACCTTGGGACAGCAAATCGTCCCTGAGCCGGAGTGAACACTGCACCCTTTTCTGGCTGAGGACCTTTGACCCATACTTGGATGATCCTGACACATCCAAAGTGGAAACCCTCCATCATTTGGCTGCACCTAGAAATTATAGCCAAAAAAAAAGTTTGGAACAAAATCAGAACAAAGAAAAACTATCTTCATGGTTAGATAACAATTGGAGATAGACCTACATTGCATGTTCTACATTGTCGTGCAGTTCAAAAGGCAGGTGATGCAGATGAACCTTGACACCAGCTGACATATGACATATAACCTCTCATAACCTTTGCCCCTGCCAATATTCATTCTCTTCGTGTCTCCTTAGCACGATGGCTTTCCACAGTAAACGTGTTTATGTGAGCATCTGTGGCTGTTTTCTGCATATTTGTCTGTTTGACCCAGTCTCTGTGTTTGCTCACAGGCCTGTAAATAGTCGTGTGTGTGTGTGCGTGCGTGCGTGTGTTCATATAGTACACACTGAGCAGCCACACAATAAAACTGCAATCCTAATATATTGGCCGAGACAACTCTGACCTTTCAGGGTATTGACAGGTGGCCTCTGGGGTCTGCAGACCCTTTGGGTTATGTGTGTTGTGGGGTGGAGCCTCCATGAGTCAGGCTTAGGTGTATCTCTCAGATGATTGCTCAGATTTTGATCTGGGACGTTTGGGGGCTTGGGTTCTTTGTTGTATTCCACTGGCCATCCCAGAGAAGCTGTTGCAAAATGGTGTGATGCATTGGCCCACTGTGGGAGACCACTGCTGCTGGGAAGTGTTGTTGTCATTAGTGAGTGTGGGATAAAGCAGCTTTTTCGAGGTTGCCCGATCGATCTTGGCCCAAAAGGCTGAAACTCTGCCAAATGGTGCTTGTTCTAACCAAGAAGCACACAAATCTTAGCATAATGTTAACAGCGCAGCTTACTCTAGGGGGATCTGAGGCTGGGAAATTGCAGCATATAGGTTAGACAGGTCAAGTAATGAAGAGCTTGTTCTGAAAGGTCTTTAAATTCTTACACTACAGTGCTGTAGACTTTCACGTCCCCCTCAAATATTAAAGCCTTCTGACATGTTGTTGTTTTGATGTTTGGTTGTGCACTGAGAACCTCACAGGACCACTAGAATGAGCTGTAGATAACCACGAGACAGTGTGATTTTTGTCCCCACATGGGCATTTTTTTTCTTCCTTTGAGGGGGAAAAACCCGCTTCCTGTAGCATCAGTCCCAGAAACAGCCTGCACTCAGGGCAACAGTCGCCATATTGTCCCACATGAGCCTCTTAAATACAGAGTGACCTCACATGAATGCAGCTTGACATCATGTTTAAATACACAACTCCAATCCATTAGGTGACAAAGACAAACCAGCAGCACCACAATGAGCGTCTCGTTGTTGAAATGAAGCAATTTATTTTAGCCTTAATGTGCAGGGAAAGCAGTCATCCGTAATTTGAAGAATAATGAGCAGAGAGCCATTACCAAAACACAGCAATTACTTTTAGATAATGGGCTGAGTTTTGTGTTTTCTGTGTGGAGAAGAGCAGCCCTGGCTTTTCTTTCTCTCCATGCCTGCATGTGTAGCTCAGTGTCTGTTGTCAGAGTGTCTGTTTCGTGGGCATCAGGGTTCCCGCCACAAGAGTCCTCAGGCCCCATGGCAGTGGGGGAGGAAGATGGCGCCTGAACACACACACACACACACACACACACACACAAGACACACTTGTAATTGTATAAGGCCCTTTTCAGACAAGACAACCATGTATATTGGATGTGACAGCAATGCATGTTTTTGGTACACTGGGGAGAGAGCACAGATCCTTTGCTTAATGTAGCACTATCCAAAAGCTGGAATTCATCCTGTGCAGCACAGATGGAACAGCAGAAATGCTTACGTGAAGCTCTCGCTGCTTATTTCTGTGCAGTGTTGCTGAAGAGAGCGAGTCACCAGGGAGATTATATCAAACTTTGAACATGAGGAGCAGGAGTGGACCAACTCACTGTTAACTTTGTTTACATACAACAATGAATGATTTTAGGTTCCCGTAACTGATGACCATAAATGGATGCATGTCAGCTGAATAACTGAAAGTAAAAGTTGCTTCTAAATGTGATGTTCAAGTGCAGATTTGCAGCTTTTATTTGAGGGGTTTTTACAAAAGATTTTGCATGAATGTTTTTAGAATTACAGCCATTTTTATACACAGAGCCCACATTTAAAAGAGCCTTCACAGTTCTGTAAAAAAGAGCGTACTACATTATTTGTCTAACATGGGGGAGGCAATGTTATGGCATGGGCATATATGACTGCTGATGGAACCGGGCTTGTTTATTGATGATGCGACTGCTCATAGAGGAAGCAGGATGAATTGTAAAGTATACAGGACTATGCTCTCTGCTCAGATTCATTCAAATCCTGCAAAACCCGATTAGCGAAGAAATTTTCATCCTCTGATTTGAATGTACTGACAATTACAGCAAAGCAAAGAAGAGAGAAATGGAAGCTGGTGAGAGAGACAAAGTAAAAGGGGATTATTTTATTAAATATGTTTCCTACTTTGATAGGGCGCAGCACCCACATGTAGTTAGCAAGTCATTTAAGGAAATTTTTTATACATTTTATGATAAATGATGCCATCTAGAATCACTTTACTTGATTTCTCACTCTTATTTTGAAAGCTTAGTGGACTGCTAATTAGACTAAAGAGTTTCTCCTGCTTTTATCTTTCCCCAAATGCTTAGTCAAACAAAAACTCACACTCTGAAGGACAACTCAGGGTTCATATCTTGCCCGAGGATATTTCAGTACACAGACTGGGGATCATCCTGTCTAACACTGCAGCTGATTACGGTAATAGTTCTTCTGGTGTTCTGCAGAGAACTGGTTCATGTGCTGATCTGCAGAGCTCACTGTGGCTGAGGAGCAAAACCAGGACTATTGTTAGTAGATGCAGTCCAAGATGGTTCAGTTAGTCTAATGACAGATTCATTGGAGAGCAGCTAATTTATTTATTGCTTATTTTTCACAAAGTACTTGGCAAATGAAATAATCCTTGTTCAATCATGCACGTGTGTGCTTACATGCGCATATTTAAATCTAACAGAATCTAAAGTGTGTGGGGAAAATAGCCTGTTATATTTCTTTAAACCATCTGAATTAATTCCATTGGGGTATGTAGATTTTAGGATGGACCACAAGGTGCACTGACATAAAGGCTGGAATTAAAAGAAGCACAAACTCTGAAATATTTGAGATTGTATCAGGACAGAAGCTTTTCTCCTTTCGTGCCTGTTTTTTTTTTGTGTGTGTGTGTGTGTCTGTTAGGGAAATGTTCTCTTGTTGTGATGTGAGTGGCTAAGCCACATGGATAGAGATGTTTGATACTATCAGATTTTTAACAATGAGAGTCACTCTGCCTGGGGCGTAAAGAGGGAAGACAGAGAGAGAGAGGTTCTGACCCAGGGCATATCAAACTGTAGGCAGGTTAAAAATGAAAAAGAAAGCATACAGCGAGAGGGGATTTAGGCCGTGACAGGGAGTGAGAACAGGTCAGAAATACAAATCGGGCCAAATGTGATGTGCGAGAGCAGCAACTACCTTCTATGACCCAAGTCGCTTTAAGTGAGGTGTTTAATGAGTGAGGTATTCTGAGCTTCACTCTGAATGCCTCGCTCATCCGGTTGGTGGATAATATCTTTACAGAAGCAGAAGGTCACTGTTTTCATCCCTGACAAACTAAAGTGAACCTCGTGACTATCTCCTGGATAATATTGCTTGTCTTACACTGAGGACTCTCTGCTGGAATGAAGTGATACATGGATGCTGCCAGTGTCTGACTTGCTAGAGTCAAATATTTGTGAACTAAGGCTTGCAGTGGCACCTGTTTAATATCACTTTCGAACTGTTTTAAGCTACAAGGAAAAATTGATCTTTTTAACACCATGCTTCTTTTGATGTCTTTAGGATTATTTTCTAAATGTAAAAAAATTACAGTTTTATTGAATTCCTGAAATTATGTTATTATAGTAATAATAATTATTATTATTATATAATTGTGGAATCTTCTGAAAAAGAACTTTAACCCAGTGTTAGGTGACAGGGTTAGCAGTGTGGACAGAAATAGCAGTCCATAATATTTAATAACTCTAGTCTAAGCAGCTGTGGATTTAAATCTAAAGCCTCAGCCTTTAACCACTGGAGAGATTCTGTTTCGCTTCTGGTTTGGGAAAGCCTCAGTCTACATGGACCCGGATAAGTGACAGAGGATGGATGGAATATTTGGTTGGTTACATTTTTTTCACTCAGTTAAGAATAATTTGTTTTCTTTGAAGCTAGTTATATGAGGTACTAACTACTCTATGTATTCCTGAATCCATAGTCAGGGTATTGCCCACAGTAGATGCAGTGGATACAGTCCCAGTTTGGAGAAACAGACAAGAGTACCAGTATAGATGCCAAGCAATAAACTGCTCTTGAAGGGGTCAGCCTCTTATATCCACCTACAAAGGACACATCAATCTATTTTCCTGCACTTACCCAATTCAGAGTTGCCTTTCGCATGAAAGGCAAAGAGGCCTGTACAGGTACAATCATGGACAGGTCTATTACAGGGCTAACACAAAGAGACAACCATTCCTGCTTACATTTACACCTACAGCTGCTTTAGAATTGCCAGTTAACATGCATGTCTTTGGTCTGTGGGGGGAAGCCAGAGTACCCAGAAAGAACCCACACAAGCACGGGGAGAACATGCAGACTCCACCAGCCAGTGGATTCAAGCTCAGGATCTTTTTTGCTGAGAGGTAGCAGTGCTAACCAATGCACCAACATTCTACCCAAAGGATACACCTGGGAAAAAAAAGTCAATATAACTTTTTTTAAGTAACACAATATTTAGAATATTTTCACCAATTTGCCGTGCTGTCAGAAAGCACTTTCCAATGGGGATGTATTGCTTTCTACAAAATCACCAGACTGTTTTGGCAAACAGTAATTTTACCTTGTGTTGTTGCAGGAAAAACTGATGTTGATCAATGTAATCGATTAAATAAATGAACAAAAACAATATTTTTGTTTCATTTGGTCACCAGGATTCTCTTTGCCTGCTTTTTAGACTTTCTGTGAAAGTGGGAGCTCATTTATAAAGAAATGGTGAAACTCAAAAGGGTTCACAAATATTTTTCTGCAACTTGTTGTTCTGCCTTTGACTCGGTCTGTATAACTGTGTGCCTCTGGTCTTTTAGCATTACTCTGGATCCAATTGGTGCTGTTTAATACAGTATGCAAAAGGAGTGTGGGTTTGAGGGAGTGTAAACTTGAGAGTGTAGTGTTAAAGCAAACACACATACTGACACCAATGCAACAGTTTATCCTATAAGTTGAGATACTGCTCCATTCTTGTCTGTTTGTGAAAATCGTTTTTTAAAGGATTCTCGCCAATAATGAAGGTTCAGAAATCTGAATGACTGATGGACTCATGGGTATCATCTAATTTGCAATGTTCCACATGTAGTGGCTTTGTTAAAGGGCTTTGCTGAAGATCGGTAACCCAAAGTCAGTGGAAAACGGTGTCAAATGAAGAGTAGTCTACAGATCTGTGGAGGGATTCATCACAGAAACAGCCCAAATCTGGGCGCTTGCGGTCCGATGCCTTCCGGTGAGGCTTATGATGAAAATCAGTCAACAGAGGCCGGTTCTCAGCGGGGCTGGAGATATAAAGGAAGTGATGCTGACACATAAGAACCCCTGAGGAGTAGGCATTTATCTTAAATCTTTATTTATCCAATTCAGAGCTTCTCCGGTGACCACTTCTTCATATTCAGACATGGGGGCTGCTTGACAGGTGTTCCCTCAATCTTCTCTCCTGGTGTCCTTGTCTTACTTGGGATTCAAACTGACAAACAGGCTTTTACAACCTAAAATGAATGTTCTTCTAACACCAAATTCCCCATGCCCCTAAACACTGATATCCAATGCTTTTACAGGAAATTGTCCCCATGAACAGTGACAGATTGGTGCCACATCGACCAATCTGTCACCAGCAGCAGTGATGTGCAGCTCTGCCGTTTCACTGATGACTGTACTGCATTTTTAATGGAGGTGACTGAAAGCCTCTGGACATGATTTGGTAATGTCATCCACCACTTCCATGTTATTTGTCACTGTGCTATTAAAGTATATAAAATTGCTATCTGACTATTCACCCCCTTTATTATATTGGTTCATCTGTTCACTTCAGTTATTAATTAACCAACAGTGTCTCCCAGAAATCCGATTTTTATACAGAAAATTTGTTTTCTCAGTACTTTATAATCACTGGCTGGACTACATTCAGACTCTTATGAATGAATGAAGAGACATATATTTATGAACTGCATCTAATCTGTCAGAAAGTTAAAATCTCACTAAAAATCAAGGTTTGCATGTGTTTAGGCAACAAGGGGACTATGACGTAAGAAGAAAAGACTGAACAGATGTTTGCTGATTATGTTGATAGAAAATGCAATTGCAATTTGATTTCCCTCAAAATGCGTTTTTAATAAAAGTCTAGAGATTACATTTATTGGATTACAAGTTGAGCGTCCTCACCATGATGTTGTATTTTCTTTCCCACGCTGCACAGACGTTTGTCTTGTTGATAGAGACCTTACAGCTGCAGGCGTTCCCTGCGGGAATTGGTCACCTGAGGGTTTTACCAACATTACAGGAAGCTGATCTGCTAATTACTGCAGTGCATGAATGATCATTAATGATCTGCCTTACTCAATTACACATTTATATCTTTTTTACAAAAATGTTAGAACTTAAGTTGAGAAACTGGTTTTTTTTTCTTAGATTAATCTTCCTGTTAATTTTTGCACTTGCTTTATTAATCACGCTCATCTGTATAGTCTAAAAGCTATAACAGTTTTTATAATGGCTCCAGACTCACAGGGATGCCTTCCAGTTGCTTATTTTTGTCATATTAACAGCCCCAAGCCCAAAGATAAATCCAGTGTAATCTCATCTATGATGTTAAAAAAGGAAAGAAGTGTCCAATCCTCATATTTGAGATGCTGAACCAGTTTTCACCTTTATTTTAATTCATCCAAATTAGGCATGTTTGAGTGTGAACCAAACACACACACAAATTCAGTCTATGATGTTGTACTTTGTTTTTCTGTTTTTAAATAGACATACTGTATATTGTGTGAAATGCAGAAAAAAGTCACATTTTAAAGGGGGTGGAGCTAGTACAGCTTGATAAATGACTGAAGCTGTCGATCAATTATTATAATTGCGATAATTTGTTTTCTTTACATTGTCTAATGATTTCAGCTCACAGGCACACCTGTGCCTCAGGAAGCAGAGTGGGTCGTCTGTTAATCAGAAGGCCGGTGGTTCAATCTCTGGCTCTGCTGAGTGTTGAGTGCTTAAGCAAGAAACTGAACAACAAATGTCCTTGTGTATCCATCCGCTGTGTGTATGCGAGCTATATGAATGGGTATTATGTATGTCTATATGATACAGCAGAATTTTCCTGCCCGCCCTACATCCAAAGAAGCTAAAGAAGAGAAAAACTGCATATATTTTTAACCTAATGTGAGATTCTGTACTGGATTTTCATGTGTAGTCATAGCTGGTCTCGCTGCGGCAGCAAAATCATACAGAGGGCCTCAACGCCTCCCTGGCCTACCGCTTTCCATCCGCTTGGCTGTCACATTGTCTCTTCTACTTCTCGCCCATGTTCTCACCTCTGGTGTCTGTGTGTGTGTGTGTGTCCCAATGTGGCCTGTCTCATCATGTCCCATCTCTCTGGCTGTATATCTCCATCATCCCCCTCCTTTCCTCCTCCTGCTGTCTTCTCTGCTCTGCTCGCGCTCCTCCCAGCCATCCACAGGCTGCAGATAGGATTAAAAATTAACACCCTCTGTGTGTGCGTACATATGTGTGTGAGACCGAGATCAAAAGAGGGAGAACAGAGGAGGGACGGGCTACTGAATTCATTGTTATACACCGCATTAATGGTTTGTATTAGCACAGTATTTACCGCCTGATTTTGGCGCCACTAAACTCGACCTTTTCCATTTCGTGTTTATTTCACCTCCCGTCATGAACACGCCTCTTCGTCAATTCATGAACTCGCATACAGCAATTTTGGCATATCTGGGGATTTCATGACTTTTATCCTGAAAATCCATGCTGAAAATGTCACTTCTGTGTAAACAGTGATGGGTCAGTCATGTTTAAAAAGCATAGTTTGAAGCTCTTAATATTTCTATCTTTTTTCCAGTGACCTACATATTTTTTTAACACATAAGACATTTAATGCATCATGGACCAATATAAATTGATAATTTATCAGCTTGACATTTGATTTGTTTTATCAATTTTAAGGGCAAAACAAACATGAAGTAATTCCTGATTACTATCCCATAGGGCCCATTAACTCCAAAAGTGCTGCCACTCATGGGCAATCATTCTCAGCCTTCAGAAACCAAATTTTTCCGATAGGCGAACAGTCACGTAATTACGATGATTCAAAGTGCGTTTGATCAGACGTTTCAGTGGTGAAACCCTCAGCGTTAACCAGCTGTTCACGGCAAGTAAGGGCAGGTAACGGGTGCATCGGCGGCGATCGCCACTGTAAAAGGGTTAATATTTGTGACGTAACAGCAAACTGATCAATGAAAGCTATGAAACATTGCGATGGACATTTTTTTCCCCCATTCTTGCACAAATTTCCAAGCACTTTTCCAACAGTGCAAAATAGCAGCTACAGTATGTATTCTTATCAGCTGTTTTGATTGTATTGTCAGATGAAGGCATTTTTGACCTCACATTTGTGGCATCTGGACCTAGCTTCTTGTTTCTTTGCTAGCTTTGACTCTGTGAAGCTCCACTGCTTTAATCACACAATGATAATAAAAGTCTAGCATTATCCAGCTTCTCCTGACATAGCTTGCTCGGGCTGTTGACAAGCTTTTGCAACGAGACAGGTTTTTTTTTTTCCCCTTTAGCTGGAGTATTTTTCTGTACTTCTCTGTGGTTGTTTTGTTTCACGCATGAAAGTTATCTGTTTTCTTTCAGTTAAGGTGTTTGTGTCACGCTCTCGTAAGTCGTTACACTTTATGAAATCACTGAGGTTCCTTTTGACAGAAGTATTTTCATGGGTTATTTCAGGGGAAATGTACATTTTGTGTTGTTTTACTGTATGTTCTTCAAAAAAAAAACAGTTGTGCTTTTATATTTAATCTTTGTTGTAATTTAAGAAAATAATATGACTTTTGGGAAATTAGAAAATGAGAACCAGTAGGAGTGGGAGAAATTGATGGGAAAGCTTGACTACGTGTAGTAACAAGACTATCTCCCAAATAGAGGAAGTCATTTTATAATGATCATATATATCTGCATTTTCTCCTTAACAGGTGGGCCAGTCTCAATGAAACTTTGCATGAATGTTATCACACATACAGTGATTATTAACATCTATGTTTAATTTTTTTAATAAATCCCATTTTTAAAATTTTTATAATCATCCCCTCATAACTTGCTGCTCGGTATAATTAAACTGGTAGAGTAATCAGCTGTTGAGATGGAGTAATGCGAGAAATTGGAGGGGAAATTACTGTCACCATTTTAACAGTAGAGTACTGAGAAAATAGTAACTTTCTTAGGGTATTTGAGACAAGCTTAAAATGACCTTGTTGCTGAAGTGTTGTTTTTGGTTATTAATTAAAGTTGGGGGGGTGCCGCCATTAATACAAATGTTCTCTTAAAAAAACAAGTTCTGCTGCCTTCTATTAAAGTAAATGAAGTACCTGATTGCTATTCTGGGCAAACACTGGCACAGCTTCTATTGTAGCTATGTCATGATGATGAGTAAGCATATGCTGGATGTAAAAGATGGGTAGAGCTACTGGTTCTGAAAAGTTAAGCCTGCACTCTTTATAATAACTGGTAGGGAGTGACAGATGCAGTTTAAAGGAGAAATTTGGTCATACAGAAGTCTATAGGAAAGCAGCTTCCTTGATCTTTGACTTTTTCTATTTCTGGACTCACTAAGTGGTCCTGAATCTTAAAAAAAAAATAATAATAATAATAATCGAACTGTAGCTTAGGTATACCAAGATAAAGTGATAAAAATGATGATTAGTAGTCAGATGGCTACATTTCAGTGTAAAATGTTTGGCTAAAGACTTTTCCACAGCAGAACTGTGGCAAGTCAATTAGAGAAAACTGAGTCAAAACGGTGACACACACAACGTGGCCAATACTAGATCATGTTTGTGAATGACAAGTTGCTAGACTGTGAAAGCGGCCCCTTGTTTATTAGTTCCCGTTTTGAAACACCAAGATGGCAGCAACAAAGCTCGGCTCAAAGTGCCACAGCTTATTCTGTTTAAGCAGCAGATTATGTGAAGATAAATACATCCGTCTTTTATGTCTTTTCACTATATGTGAGTAACATGGACATATACATGGCATGATTTTCAGCATTCTTTTGCTATGCATAAACTCAGAAAGAAAAATACTGAAAAAAAGAAATGGCAATGGTTTCCATAAGTGCATTTATTATTGAACAAATTTGAGCAGTTTGATTTTTCTAATGTTCTCATCATATAACCTGCACAGCGGCTACAGTCCCTTTGAAGTCATAATTGTGGGTGTGAAATATGATCAGTTAAAAGTGAGACTGCATATAATTGAAAACATGCTTGTGTGCTAATGGTTATGCATCCATAACTGAACACAATGATGCATCACATATTTGATCACATCCAACAATAAAGGAAAGGAAATATAACCACAGAGACACATGCAGGGTTTTTTAGTCTCAGTTCAATCAGAGGTGACTTTAGCTGTGTAGTTGCCAGTCAACTTTATTCTCTCTCCACTCCACCTACATCCACTATCTTTATGGTCTCTGACAGGCAACAACCTCACTTTCACCTTGATGTTGCACTTCCTGCCAAACCAGCCATCCTCTTAGATGTCTCACTCAGACAAAAGAATTTGTGATTGAAGTACTTAGCATCAGGCCCTCTTGGCCAGATAGTGTGAAACAGGACAAGACTGATGTTGTCTGAGGGTTTTTCCCGCAGCTTCAGAGGGAACATCAGCACAGCAGGGATCCTAGCAGGCAAACGGGATGATGTAGCCGCTGCACCCGAGAGCCTCTGCTCATTTAGCTGACAGACTGATTCACACAGACAGTGAGTAAGACCCGCTCAAGGTCATTCACCTGTTGGCTTTTATTAAAATGAACTTTATGGCCTGAAAATTGTCACAACCAGCTCTTATTATATAGAATGAGGACTTCTTGGCATTTGTAACTATATTTATAAAACAGTCTCAGCTGTGGCCCGAAGGGTGGTGGTTCAATCCCTGACTCGCCAATCTACATGTGAATGATAGTTAAAGTGCTGTATGCATACAGTGAAAGCTCTGATTAGCTACACTCACTGACCCATTTACTAGGAATGAGTCCTATTACTATTACTGCCTGTTAGTGGAAATACCTCAACAGCCAATCATGTGGCAGCAACTGAATGCATTTAGGCTTACAGACAAGGCAATCTGTTGAACTTCAAACTGAGCATCTGAATGGGGAAGAGAGGTGATCTAAGTGACTTTGAATGTGGCGTAGTTGTTGGTGCCAGATGGGCTGGTCTGAGTATTTCAGAAACTGCTGATCTACTGAGATTTTTCCCACACAACCATTACTAGAGTTTACCAACTGGTCTGAAAAAGAGAAAATATCCAGTGAGCGGCAGTGGCTTGCCTTGCTGATGCCATAGGAGAACCACAAGATGGGTTTTAGCAGCAGAAGACCACACCAGGTGCCACTCCTGTCAGCTAATAACGGGAACATGATGCTACCGTTCACACAAGTGCACCAAAATTGGACAATACAGTGGAAAAATGTTGCCTTATCTGATGAGTCTCTATTTCTGCTGTTACATTCAGATGGTAGGATCAGAATTTGGAGTAAAGAACATGAAAGCATAGGTCATCCCTGCTTTGTATCAATGTTTCAGGCTGCTGGTGGTGTAATAGTGTGGGGGATGTTTTCTTGGCACACTTTGAGCTCCTTATTACCAAGTGAGCATCATTAAAACACCACAGCTAACCTGAGCATGGTTGCTGACCATGTCCATCCCTTTATGACCAGAGCTTGACCTCTTCTGATGGCTGGTTCCTGCAGGATAATGTACCGTATCACAAAGCTCAAATCTGGTTTCTTGAAAGATGAGTTCACTGCACTCACATGGCCTCCACAGTCATCACATCTCAATCCAACAGAGCACCTTTGGGATGTGGTGGAACGGAAGAGTCTCATCATGGATGTACAGCTGGAAAATGTGCAGCAACTGTGATGCTATCATGTCAAATCTCTTTTTCCAGCACTTTGTTCTGAATGTATACTATAATTCATTTCTGAAATTAACCTTACGTTGTATTCAATAAGACCAGGTCACCAGGAAAGTGTTTACCGAGGTCTCAGATCAAGGGAGCCAAGAGGTTTCAGATGTCGGACTGAAATCCATACAATCAGATTTCTATGTGCTCCATTTTGACCATTAGAAAAAATGCATTTTTAAGACACTGCAACACTGCATTGGCTGTCTACAGTCTACTGTTCATTTTGTGGTGAGACTGTTTTGTCTTTAAGATCATAACATATTCATCAAGACAGAAGTACTATGAAACCACTGAGTGTAGTTTAGGGTCAATTTGAAAAACCAGTAATTAGATTTTTCCTAAAGAACATTACCACTTTCAGCCACTCATATGTCTCATATAGCATTTTAAATATAAATTCAGTACTTGTCAAACTCTGACGTGTTTGCAGTTTTTGGCCCTAGATTCTACTGAGATGGCTCTCTCCTCTTTATTGATTGTTTTACATTCTGTTTGAGTGCTTGTACTGTTATACTCCCCTTCCCTTTTCCCAAATCCTATTACTGTTGCTCCCACAACTACCCAGTTATTCTTCAGGGATCAATAAGGTTCCATCTAATCTAATCTAATCAAAAGAGAGATACTGCTCTGTTTATGCAGCGTTTGTAAGCAAGACACCAGATTTCACGACTCTGCAGCTGAGGAGAACACCAGATGTTGATCTGAAAAAAGTTTAAAATTGCATATTGAAGATGGGGATAATAATGATCTTAATGTGACACAGACCTTTAGTATTAGTTTAACCTTAAGTAATATATAAATAAACTTACCTGAGTTCTTCAGGTTATACTTCATTAGGGCACAGTTCCCCACCATTTTAAAAATGAATGACAGCTGACCCGGCACAGCTAACGAGTACTCCAACTAAGCAATCAGATCAAAAGTCCTTGGTAAGCTACTCTTACTGGGGACTCAAATCTATTTACCATTTATCATGTTGGTCATTTGCTCCTGCTGTCTGAAACGACCCTTTTCTGAAGCAAAACAGGAATGTTTGTAATTTAAAAGAGCAGGGTGTGCCTAAACAGGCAAACACCTACAGTGGGGAAAATAAGTATTTAAGACACTGCCAATTTTGCAAGGTTTTCCCATCTACAAAGAATGGAGAGGTCTGTCAGTTTTTATCATAAGTACACTTCAACTGTGAGAGACAGAATATTAAAAAAATATCCAGAAAATGACATTGTATGATATTTAGACAAGACAAAATTTATTTTTATAGCACATTAAAAACAACTTCCATTGACCAAAGGGCTGGACAGATCATCAAAACATGCAAGAATAAATACAATCCAAAATAAAATATTAACTGGTAATACCCTAGGTAAAATCACAGATATATAAAAACTATGATACCATAGTAAAGCCAGAATACTCGACTCAACTGGTCTCAAACGCAAGCGATTATAACTATGTTTTAAGAAGTGCTTTAAAATGATTAAGCGAATGACCTAACTTTTATGAGAAGGTAAGTTATTCCAAAGCTTAGGTGGCACCCCTGCAAAGGCTCTACTACCTCTGCTTTTCAACTTGGATCTAGGTCTACTCAATAACTGATGGTCTGTAGACCTCAGGGCCCTGAGAAGGAATATAGGGTCTCAAAAGATCCATTAAGTAGCCAGGTGCCAAATCATTAAGACTCTTAAAAACAAGTAGTAAAATTTTAAATTGAATCCTAAAATAGACTGGAAGCCAATGTAAGGAGGCCAATATACAGTGGCTTGCAAAAGTATTCATGCCCCTTGAACTTTTCCATATTTTGTCACATTACAACCACAAAAATAAATAGATTTCACTGGAATTTAATGTGAAAGACCAACACAAAGTGGTATACAGTTGTGAAGTGGAAAGAAAATTATACATGATTCAAAACAGTTTTTACAAATAAAAAACTGAAAAGTGCAATGTGCAAAAGTATTCAGCCCCCCTGAGTCAATACTCTGTGGAACCACCTTTTGCTGCAATTACAGCTGCAAGTCTTTTAGGG
>JAMQGT020015081.1:0-54670 GCA_024447675.2 Pterophyllum scalare
TTGTCATTATTGGTTCAGTTGCGTATTGCTTGACATGCACACAAAACTAGAAAGCAGTTCAGTGACTGTCTGTAGAAAATTAGGGCATCCCCTTTGCTTTGGAATAAGAGAAATCTAAGATTGTAGTACTTTATCTAAACACTGATAATCATAATCCTCACAGGAGGAGAGACTCACAACAATTAATTGGTTTTCAAGTTGGGCTCAGTGATGGCATGATTTGCAGTGAGGTGGGCTTCCCACTCCTGCACTGTTACCACATAGTGCAATCAGGAATGGTCTGTTTTCAGTGCTTGAGAGTAATGACCATGATCTTGTGAAAGGCCGCTGTTGTAGTAAGATGCATGAGAATCTGTTTCAGATGCATCAGAGAATTAATTTTATAATGTAGTCGTGGCCACAGCTAGCAGCACTGAATAACTTGCTAAGAAGTGATCTGAGAGTGACTGTATTGCAGCGATGACATTGGTTTCATTGTTTAGAGCGGGAGAGGAGGCTTTAAACCCAGCTTGAAACAAACACTTCAGACCAGTTTAGAGAGTGTCATTTATATGTTGCTGTTAGTTGTTCAAAATTATGTCTGCTTCATCACGCCATCACCAGCCAGTGGTAGTTTGACCACAGAATAATCTTTTTGTTTTTTTTCTTTTTACTGGCACTACCCCTTGAGAGAATTGAAGACAGACATCAGCTGATTAGACCATGTAGAATACTTGTTGTTGTGCAGACATATATGGAACATAGAGTAAGGGTGGGTACCAAAACCAGAGTATCAATAAGCTCTGATGATATCATTAATGCTTTATAAATTAAAAAAAATTTTTTGGTACATAAAAATTGTCTTTCTGAACTTTCTGAACTTAAGACATTCATCTGTGGTGCATTTTTGCTATTCCCTATCCAGAAGAGAGTTCTGTCGCTTTCAGAGCCAGTATGCGAGGAGCAACTCTGTCTCATACATAGTCGGGTTCTAGCCAGCGATTGATCACTCTGCGCTGTACCATGTTGACGTCGTCTTGCACCGGGCTGAGAATTTCACCGGTTCACTTTTGGAACTCGTCACTATCACTGCAATCCTGCGTGCACATGCTGCGCCCTCCGCCCCGTCGCTCGTACCAGACTGATTTGTTTTGTCTCGCTATATCGCTGCACTATAGTATTATTTCACTGCAATTTGCAGTCTACCACTGGGGACGGCCAGTTTCGTTCACAATGTGCACATGTGGTCTTGCGACACTGTTCACATTTGATTTCGCGTGGCTACAGAAAGCAAAATGGCAACCAGCGTTAAAGTGAGGGGGAAGAAGTGGAAAAGGGGAGCACAAATGACAATTTTGAGCTTCCTATTAAACATGAATTTCCAGGAACTCGGTGTTGCCAGCTTAAAGACTTTGTTGCTAGGTTTTGCGACCCCCCCCCCCAAAAAAAAGTGTCAATTTTAGGCTGTGTTTTCAATTTTGGCCCGCCTGTGATTGAGTTTGACACCCCTGGTGTACACACAGCGCTTGTACTGCATCCCTTTGTATGATTCTCATCGCCCAGACCCAGACAATAAATGCTCAGAAGTATGGTTGAATTTCACTAGAGCTGATGCTGACACTGCTCGTTGCCACAGTTGCAACAGTCTTTTGCTTGTAAAGGCTGAAACAAAACGTTGAAACATTTAGCGTGCAAGCACATCACATTCAAATGAAGAAATGCAGTTTTTGACTGCCTAGTTCGTAGTTCATCTGCTGTTGCTCCAGGTATGTAATGCTAGCAGCCTGGTGTGCACACACAATTATCTAAATTATAGGTTCTTATCTAAAATATGAATGTGGAATGTGTGTATATATATATATTTTTTTTTTATCAAATACTGAGCCGTCTGTCAACTTTTTGCTAAATTCGCTACTCCTTGGTCATTTATTTCATTCTTTTATTTTTTACTTTCTCTTCCAATATATCACACATTGCACAATTAAAACATTTGACAGTGTAACTCTATAGGCTAACGGGTATCTTTTCTAACATACTGTTGTGGTCAGTTGCCATTTCATCATATAATTTTGAGTGATTTTTTCATTCGCCTATTACTAATTAAAAGTATTTAATATTAATAATTAAAATATATACAGATCAATGTTGGCAGGAAGAAGAAATGACTACCTGTGGAAAATTAGTGGGGTGTCTAATTTTTTATTTTGGTTTTCAATAATCTTAACAAATTCAGCATACAGATAAGGCACACTTATAAAAGCAACAACACCTTTGCCCTCTGTCAGTCTCTTTAGCATTGCTGCTTGCTTATCCAGTGCAGCAAAAGTCTGTGCCATCAGCTGGATTTCATTGCAAAGCAGTGTTGTTAATAGGCCTTTTTTTGGGAAAACAAACAAAACAAAAAACAGAAAAGGAAAAAGTTTAAACTGCAAAAAGTTGCTAACTCTAACCTATGTCACTTTGCCAACTTGGGTTGTCCCTCAAGAATGTCAAACCTTTGGGGGCTTTTTGTGTCTTTGCATTTGCATCTGCAGATGTTTTTGTAAATTTATTTCAGCATCATCACTTTACATCTCTTTAGTTTGGCCAAGAAGCAAGTTGTGCAGAAATGTTTGTTTAAAATTGTTTGTTTATAAATAGTTTTACTGTTGGTCTGAACAGGTTTCATTTAAGTTATCTGTCCATCCTAACATTAGCAAGCAACAATTCCCTATCTGTATATGTGGGGAATAATATTTCAAAGAATAAAGTAGACTTTGCCTATCCCATGTAAACACAAAGGACAAAACATAGACAATAGATGGTCTAAATCGCATGAGATCCCCTGGTTATACCAGTCATGTGCAAATAGGGTCTCAAATTGGAAAATGAGAGGTGGACTGAAATATATTTACTGAGTAACTAGAATGTTTATTCTGGGAAAGCACAGTGCATTTACAACAAAGTGCTGAATGGCCTCAAGGACAGAAATGTATCAGCCAACTGACAGGCCTAGAATCTAATGGAGCCAGTGTCATGACAGGTACACACTCTGGAGTTGGCATCTTCCTTAAAGGAGTTGTAGGGTGATTTGGTGTTTTACTGAATTTTAAATGGGGACTATTATGTGGCAATTTATAATCTTTGTCTGGTAGTTGTTCTACACGGCCTGGATTCTGAAATATTAAGGCATATTGAAGTTTAGTGTAAACTCTCTGGGTAATGCAGCAGGGTTGTATGAGCTGTGCTAGTGTTGCAGGCTGTTGTCCAGGTGTGGGAACCAATAATGGCTGCTAAATAGAGGCATTGTCCTTTATTTTTTTTCCTGACAAAGCAAATCCATAAGTGGGATGACTATAGCCAGGGTCCTAAGTCTTTGATAAACTTAGGGAACCTTGAGCAACTGTCACGTGCTAAGTTCCAGTGTGGTTTGCAATGCCTTACATAACATTTTCTGTCACAGCTGAGTGTTAAACCATAATGTGCTCATTAGTATTTACAGGCAAAGTTTACTTTGCATGCTGGTTGGTATAGTGTTTCATAATGGTTGGCTAGCAGCTTTTTTTTTTTTTTTTTTTTAAGGAAAATTAAACTACACTGCAGGAAAAATATGGAGGTTAAACACACAATAGAGACTGAAATGAACACAGCAGTGTGTGTGTGTGTGTGTGTGTGTGAGGGAAAGGACATATGGAAGCTTTAAGCACTTTGTTCAGTAAGACTGGAAAAGAGCCACTATATTAATAAACTTGAGCCTATTTGAAGCCAGGAAGGAGAGCCAGTTGAAATGCAAATTCTGTAAGTTAGCAGACTTATCAGTATAAGAGCTCAATCTTTAAGACACAGGAGAATCTGATGAATTATAATTGAGTTTAACAGTCTGAGAAAAGAATAAATAAAAAAATAAAATTCAAACGTATGCAAATAAGAGCTCTGTTTTAGGTTTATATATTCATGCTGGTAGAGCAGTTTTAATTTATTTTTTGTTTTAATGTTGTTTGTAGCCAAAAGTTGTGTAAAATAATCTCTATTCAGTACTGATGTTCATTGGGGAAACAAAAAGACTTTAGATGGACTTAAAAACCTTTAGACCCTCCTACTCTCCATTCACAGAGATGGAGGGATCTTTCAGAAATGGTCATGCTATTTTTCCAGAAAATTGATTAGTCAGTAAGTGGTGGTTTCATACCTGTGGATCGCTAACCTGCTCTGGAGTAGGTTAGCTTCACAGAATAAGTTACCAAGGCAGTATACCCCGGTAAGAAGTGATCCACCTTTGTAGCACTTAAAACCCAAGGTTAACCCTGAAGTTACCTGAATAAGATTAAATCCAGCTTCGTAGGACAGGTCATCTGGTTGTTTGTGGCCTTCCAAGCATGTTGCCAACAATGAAGTTGCAGCTTGTCCTTTGGTGGACAAACTATGTAACATCAACACTTATAGTGTTTCTCCTGTCTCTGCTATAAATGCTGACACCAGTGTATCTGCAAATAGCTAATATCAGCTGATAGATCGGCCCCGTTGTGTTCTAAACCTAAACACTAGTGTGAAGAAGTGCAAAGCTTTGGTTGATTATTCTGTTTTGATAGAAGCATCTTAAAATTTGCTCATTGTGCGGACACCAACAACGCCACGATGTCCCAAAAACACATCTGAAACGGGAAAGGAAAAGCTGTAGAAATGTTGCATTATGTTTTCTTTGGGGCTTTGGCAGGCCACCTACCAGTGGTGTCTCTCCTCACTGTAAAATTTGTATCATTAGAATGGACTCTACTGCTACAACTTCCAAATCCCTGTCAAATTTTACTAGAGTGATAAATCAACAGCTTATGTGAGTGTGTATGTGAATATACATGTGCCCTGTCTGCTGCTGTTACAGGGAAAGTTTTTGGTCAGGTCTAGACTGGCTCTGTAATACAGTACATACCAGCAGATCAGCTGTGAGCAGATCCTGGGTTCATTTATAGCTGTGGCCTTGTGTCCCTGCTCATCTGCCTGGCAACTCCTAGCACTGCTGTTCCAACAGCTCAAGCTCACCCACCTCTCAGACACTCTGGCCCCACCATACTCTCACCATGTCTAATTACTAGATACACATTAGTCTAGGGAATTTAAATGTAGGACATTCGTAGTGTAGTTTGTACATCAGTGTTAAATGTAGGTGCCATTGTTGCTGTTGGATTTCTTCACCTGTGAGTTAATCAGTTTTGTCTTCTGTTATATTCAGGTCCCGGGGGCTCCTATTAATAAGAAAGTGGGCACCATGTGGAGCAACCTGAAGAGCAGATGCCAGACACTCTTCCACAACAGTTCAGGACCCCATGAAAGCAGGATTGAAGCAGACACCGTCCACTGTGTGGTGGATATTGGTCAAGGAGGCAGCTCAGGTGGAGCACAGGCATCCAGCCTGTCACGGAACCTCCTACCAGTGCCAATGGTAACAGCAGGGCGCCGTCATCATAATTGTGTTTCAGACATACCTCAGATTGTAGAGATAACTATCGACAAGGACGCTGAGGATGTGCGGGGCGGGTCAGGGGGTGTTCCCCTGGCTCGCAGAGACTCCTATTCCCGTCATGCTCCATGGGGGGGCAAGAAAAAACACTCATGTTCCACCAAAACCCAAAGCTCTTTGGAGGCAGATAGGAGGTCTGGCCGCTTACGGGGGAGCGGGAATCGTAGGGACAGGCGCTATGGAGTCAGCTCTATCCAGGAGACAAATGACTCTGTATCAGGAGGACGCAGTCTAAATGCCCGGTCTCTGCGCCAGCGGCTAAGTGATACAGTTGGGTTGTGCTTGCCCCTGCCTGCTCGCAGGTGCTCACGTTCCTCTAAGAACCCCGTCACCTCCAAACGTAAGATTCACCTCACAGAGCTGATGTTGGAGACCTGTCCCTTCCCGCCAGGCTCAGACCTTGCTCACAAATGGCACTTGATCAAACAGCACACAGCACCAGTCAGCCCGCATTCCTCTACTGCCCTCCTGGATGCTTTTGACCCAGCCCACCCCTCTCCTGAGGATGAGGAAGAACGTCTGCGTGAGCGCCGCAGGCTTAGCATCGAGGAAGGTGTGGACCCGCCACCCAATGCACAGATCCACACCCTGGAGGCCTCAGTGCCAGGATCCTCCCTCTACAAACTGGGACCAAAGATGGCTCCTGGCATGGGAGAGGCCTCTGGGGAAGGCCGGGGCACAGGGGCCGGGAGCTCTCTGTCTGCTGGATCGTCAGGGGCCTGTGGGCAGGTGCTGGGGGCTGCAGCAGCAGCCCAGGACTGTGACTCTGAGGAGGATTCAACCACCCTATGTCTGCAGGCCAGGAGGCCCAAGCAGAGGCATGCTTCAGGGGATGGTCACCTAAGCCGACAACAACCTGGTCCGTGGAAGGTTCACACTCAGATAGACTACATCCATTGTCTGGTGCCAGATCTGTTAGAGATTACAGCTTTGCCCTGTTACTGGGGCGTAATGGACCGCTACGAGGCCGAGGCGCTGTTGGATGGGCGGCCTGAGGGCACCTTCTTACTGCGTGACTCAGCCCAGGAGGACTACCTATTCTCTGTTAGCTTCCGCCGTTACAATCGCTCCTTGCACGCACGCATCGAGCAGTGGAACCACAACTTCAGCTTTGATGCTCACGACCCTTGCGTTTTCCACTCTTCCACTGTCACAGGACTGCTGGAGCACTACAAAGACCCCAGCGCCTGCATGTTTTTTGAACCTCTGCTTACAGCGCCTCTTCATCGGACTTTTCCCTTTGGCCTGCAGCACCTGGCACGGGCTGCCATCTGCCGCTGGACCACTTATGATGGTATAGGCTCTCTGCCATTGCCTCCTGCCCTGCAGGACTTCCTCAAAGAGTATCACTATAAACAGAAAGTACGAGTTCGCTGGCTGGAGAGGGAACCGCCACTCAAAGTGAAATAGGGCGGTGTCTCCATTGCTTGTAGACATGCTGCAGGAGAATTACATAACTTTAGAAATTCCTCATTAGCAAATTGGAGGCTATACTGATATGGCTTTCTTACTGGTGGGGGATGGAGTTTAAGTGTAACAAGCTATACAAGATTCATTCTAAACTTTGTTTTAGTTATTACTTACATCACAAAAAATACATATTATATTCAGTATAATGCTGTCTGGCAAGCACATGTTTTTGTGTTGAACAGGTTGTTTTGACAGGGAGTCTTTTTTTTTTTCCTTCTCCTGCTTTGTGCTAAATGTCTGCCTGATCCCACAACATCACCCTGCCTGTAGACCTGCATGCCTCCCCTGTTCATCCCAAATTGCTATTTAGGCCTACGTAGCTATGTTGTACAGCTCACTTTGTGCTCTCTTATTTTTCTTCCTTAGCTTGTCAAAGCATCTAGTGAAGCGCCTTCCAAAGAGAAGGTGCGCGCGTGTGTGTGTGTGTGGGTTGAGAGGGTATTTGGAGGTGCTATTGGTGTATATTGCAGTCAGAGCTTGTCCCATGGATAGAGCTACATAAGGCATATTCTTTGCCATCATGTTGCATGCATCAGTGAAGCCAGAGATGAGGTAAAACAAGTGCTTTCTAAGGACTCCACATTAGTTGTTAACGAACATTAATTTCTTCATTAGCGGTACCCGTGATTGATGATTAATAAATCAGTTGTTCTGTTTAGTAAGCAAACTAAACTTGTCAGCTTTATTCCACCTGCGTGGCATTGCTTTTAAAACATGACGGACAGATTGTGAGGAAATTCTTGCCATTGGTACAGTTGTGAAAAAGCAACCTGTCACTTCACTCATCATAGACAGTTTGACATGCTAGTGTGAAAATGTATACACACAGGCACACACACTTCAGTACTTCCTGTATGAAATTGAGATTAACATTTTACTTTGTTTTATAGGTGCCTCCTTAAGACCTTTGAAACATTAGTGCAGCTAGACCTAGTGTCCTTTTGGTTACAATAAAGAGGCACATATGAGAGCGGCTGGGTGAAGAATGTATCTCTTTAAATAAGTTGATCTACAGTATAGTGAGGCACTAGCATGGCTTGTTCTTGGATTAGACTTCATATAGTCAAAGATGATGAATGAAGAGGACAGCCAACCTCACAACACTTTTTTGATCTTTTTGATACTTGATAGACTCAGCAGGAGTCTTCTAAAATAGGAAACGAGAATTCCCAGTATTAGACTGCACTTCTAATTTCGCTGTTTTCCCCTTAAAAATCTGTTACTTTATGAAAAACGTCGCAAAACAGTGTAGGCTTTGACTGGGAACTGATGTTCCCGTTTTATGACAGAGTACTATGTTTCCTCATTTTTCCAGTTACATTCATTGTCATAGTTACAGTATTAAGTGACGACAACCCTCAACTCTCGAGAGGTGGGGATATCCTGATTTTAGTTGTCCTTTGGTGCAAACCCACTATTGGCTAGCCTGCCATTTCCATTATGTCTCATTAAGTGTAACCTATGTGCCTCGTAGATAACCAATAATGTGTTACTTTATTGTCCAAACGAGTAGGCGGTGCCTCAGCACAGTCCACTCAGCTGCCATCAGATGAGACTGAAGATGGTTATAATGAAGAGTTGAGGAACTCGAAGCTCAATACTTATGGTGCATATTAAACATTTTATAACCAATAATGTTTTAGTGGTGCTATGTTGATTAGGCTATTGCAGATTATTGAAACATGTGTAAGGTGTGCATTTGTCTCTCTATTGTAATATTAGGTTGTTGGTGGGTCCAGAGTCAGCTGCACTGCTTAGGATATTTCAGTTTAGATGTCCATCACATGTACTTTTTAGTCTGGAAGCTTTACGATTTACTGAGAGCATGACTGAGCTAACTTAGCCATCAGTATTAAAAGCAGGTCGTCAGCACCAGAATTTGCTCAGTGTCGAGTTAATGTGTTAACTGGCTTTTAAATAAATTACTTTAGTTGAAATTTTGATAAAATGTGTTACGACTGAAGGATGAAATGGGTGGAAACTGAGTAGTTTAATTATGGATTTAACCCTTGACTAATGTTTCAAACTAAAATATTTAATTTGAAATACAAACAAGATCATGATTGCTGAGGAGGCTAATCTGTCGAGTTCTCAGACTCGTGTTTGCGTGTGTCCTCGCGTCAGCCCACTCATCTGTTAAAGGACGTTTTAGTTCCCACCGGTAAGGATGAATCATGAACAAATGTCATTTTTGTCTGTGAATATCTGCATCTGTGACCAAAGTTCTTGCACACACCTGTGTGTATTAACTAGTACTTTATATTGTTGTATTCAGTAGCTAGACTTAAGCTAGATTAGACTTTGTTTTACAAACAATTAACGGCTAGTTCTTTAGTATGTTAGACATAGAGCTACAGCCTTAATTCAGTACGAAATTCCTTTCCTCTGCTAATCAGTTGTCCAATTTCCATGCATTTATCAGGAGATATTTTTATGCAGGTGGTAAAAGATAAATGGTAAAAGGATTTTACCAACCAGTATTAGCTTTCTCAGCTATGTTGTGAACTGATCAGAGTTTACTTATTTCCTCACATAAACGTCTGGTACATTTCCCACAGCCTTGCACTTCCTTCTGTATGTTAATCACCTGTGTTAGCTAAAGTGGCAGGCGTGACTGTTAGGAGGAATGGAATAAGGCTGACATTGAGTTTTCTTGCATGCACACTTCTGTGTTTTAGGGTTTTTAGCTTCCACACTGAAATGTATAAAAGAGAACCCCCACACTAAGCATACACCAGGCCATCAATCTCACTGTATCCAGTCTCTCATGCTGCAGCCTAGTAATAGCACATAACTCTTACAGTAGAGGTGCTGCATCCTACCTGCAGCCACTGATCAGCCAGCATTGCAATTTTGGAATCCACATTTGCTGGGTATTGTACGGGCCAGTCTGTGTTGCTTTATGGCTGCCGTGTGACTGAGGGGAGGCCTTTTCTTTATTATTATGTCCCAACTGTCTCTCACCATCTAGCCACATCCCTGACATCACTGTGCCGATGTGGAGGTGACTATAGTGTCCTGTTTAGGCTGAAGTGAACAATGAGGAGTAGGGAGGATGAGAGGTGTAGCTGGCTTGCTGAGAGCCCTGGCTTCCTGTTGCTGCAACAGCATGCTCACAGAGAGGGCAAAGGATTTGTCCAAGTAAAATAGCACTTTAATTGTGTATTTGTTTTATGCAGAATAGCCTGCAAGTGTTGGGACAGCAACATTTTATTTTCCCTTTAGTTCAGCATATTGGATTTAAAACAAGCTTAGCAACAGACAACTGTGTTTGGAGTTGTTGGCCTTTTAGTCAACTTCTCAGAACAAATTTTACACCTGAAGTCATCAGATTTGTCTTTTGCAATTAGTCCCTGCTGAATTCTGTGATTGCTTTCACTATTATGTTGAGGATCACTTTGTTTGCCTTGCTCTAAAACAGGAATTGCACTATCCAAACCCAGCAGGGATTAAATACTCCGAAACCTAGTTTTTATTTTATTTTTATACCAGTTTGCTGAATTAAAGATCCAAAACAACTGAAAATGTTCCACTGTCCACATTTTTGTGGGTGGCCCTGTGTGTGTGTGTGTTAGCTCAAGATGGCGAGACTTGGGTGAGTCTTTTGAAGGGGAAAAAAATTTGTTGGTCCTAAAGGCGTGTTGATGGGAGCTGTGTTCGCCACCTTGCTGCAGACTGTGTGGGTGTGTTGTGTGTGGATGTTAGCGTACGGACAGAGCCACACAGGGAGAGTTTCCCGTGGGGAGGCAAGCAGAGTTGAGTGTGAGGGGTGACGACAGTGACTCCTATGAACGACGCCTCTCTGCCCCGTTCTCCCCCACCTCCCCACTTATTCTCAGGCAGGCCCATTGCAAGGAGAGTCCCAGGACCCTCTCAACCCAATTTTCCCCATGGGAAATATCTGACGTTAACCGTAGCACATGTTTGCCATATAACCCGTAGATTTAGGAGGGAAAAAAATGTATGTATGATGAATGATGTTGTGTAATAGCCTGATGAAAAGACATTTTATTCTTCCGTGGTGCATAAACTGTCTGGAACACACACAGATTTGCACATAATCAACACTTCTTTTAACACACGCACTACCCCAGGGATATATAAACACACACACCCTCACCCTCCCACCTCCCCACCCTTGGCCAGGGATGTGTAAACATGGACCACATTTAGCCAGCACCATGTTTCTGTGCAACACACCCACAAAAAAAGGGAAGGTAAAACTGGGTGTGTGTATATTCTACTTAAGACAAAGAAAATGCCACAATAAAACTTAACATTTCATTAGTATGACACTATTCAGCTGCGCTATGAAAGCCTCGTGTGTGGCAGGAAACCACGTGTGTGCTCTGGATGAGATGGTTGTCTCCTTACAGCAATATCCCTGGAAGTAGGACACCCCACCCCCACCACCACGGTACGACTCGAGGTTTCAGATCCTAGAGATTGAGGGGGGAAAAAAAACGATATTTAATTTTTTCTTGTTCCCATATATATTTTAGAAAGCTGGGTTAAGTGCTTTATGCAAACAGAAGTATGAAAGTAAAAGTATGAAAGAATTATTTTTCCTTATTACTTCTCCCTAATATGCAATGGAGTGTAGTGTAACAATGGTTGCAATCCTCTGTCACTTTAATGCTGTATGTGCACATTGGTTGCTGTGTGGATGTGGGTGCTGAGGCAACAGGACTTGACAATGATGGGAACTAATGGTTGTCACTCTGCAGCACCGACATGTTCCCAGACTGCCCTATTCGTTTTGGCCAATCACAAAAGCCCTTTAAATCCGGGGCCACAGCCGCTGCCACGGGGCTGACCAAGCTGTCGTCAGACGAATATCGCCGTTCTGTTCTTTTCTGCTTTTCCTCACCATCTTTTCTTCTTTTTCTTCTGCTGTCAGGTAGAATTTGGAGCGTGTAAATGGCATAACCATGTTCACATCTCACTGTCGGTTCTGTGTATCTGCATCACCATTCAAAGAGGAAAAAAAAGTTGTTTTCCAGTATGACCTGTTCATTTTTAAGAGCCGTATGATGCAACACTTGTAGCTGTCACTCTTGGTGCTTGGCTTATGCTTCATTGTCTTAATATTCCAAATAAAACTGTTAAGTGTAATCCACACTGGCCCATGATATAATATTGTTTGTGTTTATTTATTCCTATCTGTAGTATTCCATAATGCATGTCAGGATTAGCCAAAAGTAGATTTAATGGAGCTCACAATACAGTTTAGTTTGTGTATTATTTCTTCCGCTACACCTCCTACTCCTGATCGTAGTGTTGTCCCACCCGCTGAATCCGATGACGGATGCCTTACAGGGACAGCGTTAATGGATCCAGAAACTCCCGAATATCCCGTATTGTTCACTTATTCAAGCCAGAGTTTGTGTATGGAAGCCCCAGCAGTTTATAGGCTGACCTGTTTATCAAAGCCCACATCTGTTTCAGTCGCATTTTATGTCCTTGTCTTGGTATGTTTGGTCCGTTACACAAAAACCAATCAAAATCTCAGTATTGGGCGCATGGCTCAAAAATATAAAATATATTCATTTTAACAAAATATTCTGTCTCAGGGAATAATGGCTAGAAGATGAGCCTGGTATCAAAATGTACATATGCTCGTTTTTGACCAGGTACCAGGTCGTGTTTTGTGGGTTTACTCAGGGTGCACTTAAGTTTTTCTCCAGTAAATAACTAGAAAACAGATGAAGCATCCAACACACCAGTTTTTAACTCCATCATATTAAATTGGTGCAGTTTTGCTATTGAAGCTGTAATATAACTTGATATTTCTTGGTTATAGAAAAAATTATGAGCAAAAATGAGATTTAGCTTTGAGCTTTAGATTGTGATACTTGGTCTGGGCATAAAAAAAGCACCAAATTTCGACCCACCCCTATGAACTTCGAGGGCTTGTAGCTCATTTTAGTAGTATGAAGATAAACAATTTAATGAAATGTACATTAAAGAAATCAGCTGATTGTGCAGGGGTCAGGTGGGAAACATTTGCTGCTTCATCATAAAATGACCCCCACAGTGAATTGTTTGATCTGAAAAAGAAGTACTGATAAGTATTGACAAATAAATCAGAATGCGACATACTTGATTCTACTATGTTGCATGTTTCTGCCCATAGCAGGCAGGGAAACAGAGAAATGGTTAAAATAATTCAACAGAGATACTCCAGGTAAATGATCTTAAGTGAATTCCAAGCATTTAAAAACCTTTACACATGAATACAGTCTTACACACTCATATGCTGCGTCTTGTTTCAGCTTGTTGAAAGCTACAAGGGTGCTAAGAATGTGTGTTCATAGATTGGTAGAAGCTGAAGAAATGTCACGTAGAGTGGGCTTTTAGTCTGTGGACCCCAAAAAGGGCAAAACTAGTTTAAGTTCGGGACTGTATATAACAGCTCTACGCTTTACCCTCAACTTTGGTGTGCAGCTGCTGATTCAACCTTTTTCCCAATGGCTGGACGATCCTGGCACTCTCCCAACTGCCCCCTACATCATGCCCACAGCCTACCGCCCTCGGTGTGCCCAGCAGAAGCTATGCAGACAGGCATGGTCAAGCCGCCTGGAACTTCACAGTTAAGTATTTGTTCATTTGAAATGAAGTATAAATAGCATGTGGGTTATCGGTTTCAAGTTAGCTACCCAACGCTTATGAATAATTGACGCTCACCCAGGAGGAGAGACAGGACGGGGTGAGGGCAAGCCGCCGTGCAGCTCAAGCAAGTTCCTGCCGGCTCAGAGGGGACAACCAACCAAACTGAGTAACAAACTCATAAAACCTGCTATGAAGCTGTCAAAACATATCCTAAACTCCCCTGTTCAACCCTCTGGCATTACCAGAATAGATACCAAGCACAAAGTCTCCAGCAATAAGTTGTGGAATCTGGAGTTAGATATGGGTCACTGACGAGGGGAGGGAGGATGGGGACGAAAGTGATGAAGGTCTTGTCAGTTTATCAACAAGCCAAACCTTCCAGATTTTTAATCTCTGTGTTGCCCAGTCAACTCCATCTGAGACGCTGCCTCCTTATCAGCCCAGTGTGCTCGCCTCCACTGTACACACAGCTCCATCCCTGCCGGCACGTTGAGCTGCATTAAGCAGTTTTTGTTGGCAGCAACATCAAGAGAAACGTCAAGGGTGAGAACCACAATGCTGCTATCAAGATTTAAATGTTTTTTCTTTTGTCTGCTGTTCTCTGCTGAAAACATGTTTTTTTAAATGTCTTTTGAAAATAAGGGCTCACATGTTAAAATGGCACTTTTTTTTTTTTTTTGGTAGGACACACTTGTATAGTCTGGTTTCACATACACTGTTCTGCATGCTTTAGTGAGTCAAAGTGGAAAATGTTTCAGTTTAGCAAGAGCTTGACATTTGAGAAATACAGCTACATTTTTTTTTTTGCCAAGTGTCAAACAAGATGGCTACCACATTGCATATGAAACAACAGCCAGCAGAATTTGAACTTAGCTTAGCACCACAGACTATTAAAAAACCAAAAAGCAATAAGCCACAGTGTTGCCACCTATCGGTCCCATTTTGAAGCCTCAGTGTTGGCTTTTTTTGTCATCATGTTGTTTCTGTAGCTAGAAGTTATTGTATTTAGATGTGAGGGTATAAGTTACTGACTAGTGCTTGGTTGGCAAGCTGCATCTGTAGACTGCATGGGTGTAACCCAGACACACAGCTGCCAATTAGTGCTAAGTTAAAGAGTAATAAAACGCTAACATTTCACTGGCCGGAAATGAAGCACAAACTTTGAAAGGCTGTACTTCACTGTAGGCCATACTGTTTGTCACAAAATGCTCCAAACAGCACAAAAAACAATTCGCTGACTTGACAAGTGGAGGTAAGGCCTAGCTATCAGCTGCACCTGCTTGTAGCCAAACCTACCTGTAAGCCAGAATGTAATATAAATAGGTAAGCTATTTAATCCAATGCCAGGTCCTCCCCTTTCTTGTTTTCTGAATAAAGGGGGAAATGGCTGTAGGCCCCTGTGTTGCCAGTGCCTCAGTAAGGAAAGTTGCTATTGGCAGTCTTAAAAGTTGCTACATGACTTCACCACCAAATATGCATAATAAAAATTTTAAAAAGTCACTAGATGGGTCTCAAAAGTCACTAAATCTAGCGATAAAGTTGGTAAGTTGGCAACACCAGTAGACCCTTCATTTTCCTTTATTGGCTGAATTTGGGCATTTTTACATTGTGCTCACTAAAGGAAATACAGGTTGTTTTTGGTTTGTTTTTTTTGTTTTTTTAACATTTAAGTGTTGCCTTCATTTTTTTTTTTATCTCTGGAGGTTACCGCACTCTACATAGCGCATAGACGGCTAACTTAGCTCTGCCTAGAAGTGAGGCTACTTTATGTTCACGTCAAAGGTTCCAGGTAGATTATTTATGATGTGGTTCAACCCCTATCTTATCAATATTTCAGAAACCATATTTGTCCTTTGAAATGGTGGGGAAAAAAAATTAATTGCGAGGCTTGCCTAGATATAAGACCTCTGTTTAAAACTTGAACTTGAACCGGTTAGCTTAGCATGAAGACGGAAGACAAGGGGGCATAGCTAGCCTGGTTCAGGGAGAAAACAAAATCCCAGCACTTCTTAAGCTCTCTAGTTAACTCATTTTATCTTGTTTAGTTGGTTAAAGTCATAACCATAAATTAATTTCACAGATGGTTGTGCCAGACTTTGTTACTAATATTATATAACATGTTAATTAGAGAAAAGTGAGATTTATGGAGTAAAGAAATGATAATATGGCCAATGCTTTTATATTCAGCTCAATTATACTAGGTATTTTTAGGGTCAGCGCTAAAGTAAGCTAACTAATTGCTTGCTAAGTCTGTGTGTTTAATTTTTATATTCAGCCAAGACAGAAGAAATATTTCCCCAAATAGCTACTGATTTTTTTTTTCACTTTAGTGCACTAGGAGAATAAAGTTAAAAACTTCAATTAACATATCACCATCCTACCCATTACTGCTTTTGTATTAAAAGATTTCAGAAATGTTTAAACAATCAAAGGATGTAATGTCTGCTGAACTATCTGCCAATTTGCACTGGAACAGATGTGACCGCTGAATTAAGCCAAGCTCAAAATACTCTGTTTTTTTATTTATGCTGGACCTCTCTAAAGAAAGTGTATTTACTGTAAAATCCCATACACTTTCACTATAAACTTCTGTTGCAGCTAAAAACTTTGATGATTGCATATCACCATGAAATGTCCCCAACTGATTACTTGCAGTGCCAGAATACTACGCAAAAGTTTTGAGCCGCCCCTCATTTGTTTGTATTGTTAGAAAAATAGATTTGTTGAATGACAGAATCTCAGGCAAAAACAGAGTTTGCACAGTTCTAACAAGCTCGAAAGTCACTTTTAGTTTGACCACCTTTATTCTTCAGCACAGCCGGAAATCTCTCAGGCAGCTTTTCTTGGAATTTCTTGAAGTAGTCATCAGGAATCTTTCTCCAGGCTTCTTGAAGGAAATTCAAGGCTCTTTTTTGGATTTTGGCTGCCTTTTGTTCTGCTCTCTTTCACAATGATTCCTCGCTGAATAATATTGAAGTCTTGTAGAGGATCCCAACATTAGTGAAGGGGAGGCCGATACATTCCTGATGGTACTTCTTTGCAGATGTGTGCTTCTACTGCATAGACAGTGTGCTTGGGATCATTCTCATGCCTCTGCTCAAATTGTAACATATTTGTTAATGAGGTCACTGTTATTTGTATTTTTAGCTTTTACTGTACCAGTAATACCTGAGGGGCTCCTTTACAGCCCCATTTTCTGAATCATCTGCAATGCATGGGGAAAAACTTTCCTCCCCTTACGTTCTCTCGGGCTCATCTGACTCCTGTTTCACTCGTGAACTAGTTAGGCTTTTCATTTCCTTAACTTCTCATGCTCAGTGAGCCTACTTTTCTCCTCACACATACAGTGCTAAGCCCAGAGCTCAACACAGATACACACCACATGGCTCCCTGCATGCTATCTGCACGCAAACTGCAATAGCACTGGCAAGAAGAAGAGGATGACAAAGAAGAGGAGCACGGAGAGCAAGACATAGGACAGGGAGTGAGTAAGAGACACTGCTGCTGCTTTCCCAGTTCTGGAGTGCTGCCAAGTCTCTGGCGGCAAAGTGAGTGTTGACCTCCAGTTAACCTTATGCAAATGCACAAGCACAGACAGGCACGCGCTCACACAAGGCTCATATCCATATTTCATAGCAGAAATATATCTGCCTCACAGTATTTTACACCCACTGTGGAGCTCACCTCCCAGTGGCTGAGAGAGCTGAGTAGGGCCGGGCCTGGAGCCTGCTCCTCTTCCACCAACTGAGCCAAGAGCAACAGGGCCAATCACACAATCATCTGGTGCAGAAGAGTCGAGGCAGCAAGAGGGGCTTAAAGAGGAAGTTCAACCTGTCCCATTTTTCAGCCTCTGTTTTGCCTTTTTACACTTTAAATTTGATGGTCAGTAACTCTGACTGTATCAGCTAGCGTTAGATCTTCACTACAAAATCTTCCAAGCAGTGTAGAGGTGGTTTTTACCCTTAGACTGTTCTTAGACCTGGAAAGTTGACTTGCCACCTGTCCATTATCTTCAGGCCAAATGTCTGGGTTTTGTTCAACATAATCTGATGAAAAACAAACCCTTATCCAAACCGTGATTAACATTCTTTAACACCCCTTTTCTTCATCAATGCCTCCGCCCGTCAGTTCAAGAGAAGCTGGACCACATTTGAACAGTTATTTTTTTATCTGGCAGAGACCCTGGAAAATTCAGTGGGCATGTCTTGTTAATTCCTCTGTCTTTCCCTCCTCCTTTACTCTTTCATTCTCCCTTAAACCCTACCTCATTCCTCTTTGTATATGTGTGCATATCATAATATATAATATACATATATACACACACACATGTATATATATATATATATATATATATATATATATATATATATATATATGTGTGTGTGTGTGTGTACAAATTCTGAACATATCCTGTTCACATTGCAGGGGTTTAGTATGTTCTAGCCAACCTCTTCTTTCCCTTTCTCTCTGGCTCTCTGCTTTTATTTCTACCACTTTTCTTCTCGCCTGCTCCCCTGTGTCCTTCTCCTCCGGTGCAGTGTATCATTGCTGCTTGGCTGGCCTCTCCGTAAACCCTGGGCTCGTTTAGCAGCCCTGCTTACTCTCACCCCTCAGCTCAATGATCTTCCAGAAAGTTCTCCTCGCTCAGAGCACTGGCATCGGGAGACGAATCCATGTATGTGTTTATGAAGTTCTGACAAATTCCTTCCTCCGTGCTCCCGCTCTTGCTTTGGAGACTTGACATGCGAGCATTATATTTAATCCTTCATTCCTCGCGCAGGCAGAGGCAGTGTGGTGGAGGAGCTATGGGGCCTGGAGCTGGAGCCATGGCCTCTGCGGTGGCTGGTGCACCATTATGGAGGCAGCAGGACAGGCGAGCGATGGTTCTGATCGTTCTTGTGGTAGAGCTATGGGATATGTGGGAAAGCTGTATTTTCTTATGGCTCAGTATTGCCTGGGTCATTGGCATTGAGAATACTGGTTACTCTGTAATTAATTGAAGTATAAATATGGTATTACCCTTTACTGAGTATTGGGTTCTCCAGTGAAAGAAAAATGAAAAGGATTTGAAGCAGCAGAGAGTTATATTTTCGGGACCCTGAAAAAAAATAATCAAATGAAATAAATCTTAGAAATATTACTGATGAGTGGGAAACACACAGAAGATCAGAATTCCCAGTAAAGGTGAGATCTGCAACTTCTTTCAGCCCGTTGAATCGCACTGTTGCGCAGGGGTTGCTATCTGAGATGCTAGAAAGCCTTGTGGAGAAATGTGGAAATGTGGTGCTCGATGCTTGTTGGCTGTGCAGCTAACACCATCACAAAAGAGTTTACTGAGGTCGTGAAGGAAGGAAGCCGAGAGTTGTTTTTCCCATAGACTTCTATACAATTGGAAGTCTTTTTCAACCAGAGAGTAATTTAACATCTTTAAATAACCTGTTTCATCAATCAACTCAAAGATTCTGAAATAGTGGTGGTGAAAAACAGGGACGATGAATTTTGGAAGTGAGAACTGGGAACTATCAGAATAACAAAGATAATTGTTGGAAAGTTGGAAACTAATTTATCTGGAGATGACCTGATGAATTTCAGTCTGATTCTCACTATTCTTTTAGTTCTTTTTTTTTTTCTTTGTTCCCCACCAAATCCTGAGAGAAATATCCTTTTAGCTGCATTATGCATGGCTGCATTCTCTCGCTAGTCTGAAAATTTGTCTTGCTGCTGTACTGTGCTTGGCAGGAGGATTGCTGCGTGTTTGTCGGAGCTTTTTCACTGAAGAAAAGCTGCCTCGTGTCTGGAAACTGCAGAGACTGACGAGCGCACCAAAAACTGTGAAGTCGTTAGTCTGTAAAGACATAGTAATGAGCTGAAAATTGCTTCGTAGAGCTGAGGGGGACTGCAGAGTTGAGTTCTTTCACACTCAGTCATCTGGTGCATTATAAATGTAACAATATTGATGGGACCGACATAAAATCTGCTAATACCACATTTATTTGGTTCTTGAAGGCTCGCTGCAATCACTTAGTGTTTAATCATAGGAACCACATGAATGCCAGCGCGTGAACGACTTAAACAACGTAAAGTGTCACTGTCTCTGTCCTCGAGACAAAAACAACACAAAAGAAACAAAGGGAAAAGAATGAGAGGGAAACTAGAAAAGAGAGTGAGAATCAAGGCTGCTGTGCGGTTTCCTTTTTGAGTTGGCTTTCCCAGAAGAGTGAATCAGTGAAGGGTGACCACAAGAAGACCAGAGGCTTTTCATCTGGGCCCTGGGGTCTCTTCTAGGATTATTGGAGAAGTCTCTCAGTTTCCCAGGGACTCACACAGCTGTTGTCACACCACTGGGCACCAGTTATATGACCGCAACCCACCCAGGTTGTGCAAGGTTCACTTGATTTGTTAATGTGTTGACATATTTTCACTGGCAGATCTGGCCTCGAGTCTGCATACGCTGTTTACATGCTGCTGACGTGCGTTTCATTTTGCCTGGCAACCGTCACACGTGTAACGCTGCTTCAGAAACATAAACATTATATATGAGCTCCTGCCGTGTTGAGTGAATGTTTTTGACCAGCTCAAATAGATCCACTGTGGATGTTGGTGCTGCACTTTGAACATGTATTTGCTCGTCATAATTTCTAGGTTTCTACCTTTTTTAAAAATTTTTTTTATCTATATCAAATAAATTCTTAGTGTTTTTAAGAAAACGCCGTCTGACTATTCCTACCGAGATGTTATAGACAACGCTGAGGCATTTGCTTTAAATAGAGACACATTTTTTAAAAGTCAACAGTGCTTTTCTGGGATTTTTACTGCCATTTCTTGTAATCTCTGTTTCACTAGAAAATATTCTTGGAGCTCGTTCCTCTTTTCTCTGCAAGGCTCAGCTTCACATCCTGCATGAGAGCTGCCCAAAACAACCACAGCTCATTGAGCAACTCGGATGAAGTTGTTGCTTATTGGGTAACTTGCTCTGGGGCATCGCGCTATGGCTAACCTTCGATTTCTGGTCACATCAATTCCTGTCTTATTCTAAGACAGTGTGACTCAGCACACAAACGTTTACTTTGGACTATAAGCAAAATCCAGATGTTATGCTGGTTCCCTCAAGCTTTACTTTGTAAATAGTAGTAGTTTGTGATCGTCACTATGGCTAGTTCAAATGCCTTTCAGATGATCAGAGACGTCTATGGAAATCTGTGAGAGAATTTTTGGAGGAAAAGAGAATATTTGGGGGGAATCCTTGATGGTTGTTGAGACTTTGCAGTCACTAAGTTACTGTCAGACCAGTGGACCAAGAAGCAGGAACAACCTGGTACTGATCGACATGACATGTTACAGGTTCCTTTGTTATCATGAAACCACACATTGTGAGCTTATTTGGAGTCGGTGCCATTTGAGCTACCTTGTCCTGCTTCTAGAAATGAATGTGGATTCAGTTACAGCTGAAAATAGTCCCCAACAATTGCACTGCTTTTTCCCATTTGAGGAAAGAAACTGGGAAAGTACAGACAACAGAAAAATGAGAAAACATTGGCACTCTGATGAAAATAATTCACTATGTTTATTAAGGGGCAAAAAAAAAAAAGAAACTCAGCATGACTGAGTTTGGTCTCTTAATGGGATTTGTTAACAGGAAGAAAAATTTTAGAGTATCATTATTTTTCTTTGTTTTTTTTTTTTAGTCCAAATTTTGTGGGTGCTTAAAAACAATGGAGTAATTACATACAATTCCATCACATTTTCTTAGCTTTATGGTTCAACATTGATTCACTGTAATCAGACTTTACCAGTTCAGCCCTAAATGTAGTGTTTTTTTTTCTGACATCTGGTTAAACTGTCTGCTAATTTACAATCTGCCTGACCACCACTGTAATGTAGCCATGCTGCCATGATGTCCCAGTATCACAGCAATGACTGAACATTATAACATCATTAAAATCAAAAGAACTGAAAGTGACTGAATATATTTTCCGCTATTTTCGGTTATATAAATATAGCTCTCCTCCGTCAATCACCACATTATCATGGTGGAAGGGTTTGCGTGTCCCAGTGATCCCAGAAGCTATGTTGTCCGAGGGCTTCTCCCCCTTTAGGGTCTCCCATGGCAAATTGGTCCTGGGTGAGGGGCCAGATGAAGAGCGATTCCAAAGACCCCTATGGAAAAATCATCAAGGGAACAGTTTACCCTGCCCAGGATAGGATTACCGAGGCCCCACCCTGGAGCTAGGCCTGGGGAGGGAGCTCGATGGAGAGCATCTTGTGCCCAGGCATTAGCCTGTGGAGCCCAGCCAGGTGCAGCCCGAAGAGAAGACATGGGCCTGCCCTCCTGTAGGCCCATCACTCGCACGAGGCGCCGTAGGGGTCGGATGCAATGTGTGTCGGGTGGTGGCCAAGGGCGGAGGCCGATCCCCGACTGGCTATTGGGACATGGAATACCACGTCTCTGGTGTGGAAGAAGCCTGAGCCAGTGCGTGAGGTTGAGAGATACGTAACAGTTAGATATAGTTGGGCTTACCTCAATGCATGGCCTGGGCTCTGGAACCAGTCTCCTGGAGGGGGGCTGGACTCTGTTCCAATCTGGAGTTGCCCTCGGTGAGAGGTAGCGAGCTAGGGTGGGTATTCTTGTATCCCCTTGGCTTGCTGCCTGTACGTTGGTGTTTTCACCATTAGACAAGAGGGTTGCTTCCCTACACGTTCGGGCCGGGGAACGGGTCCTGACTGTTGTTTGCACTTATGAGCTGAATAACAGTTCAGAGTACCTTCTTGGAGTTGCTGGGTGGGGTGCTCGAAGGTGCTCCATCCGGTGACTCTATCGTCCTGCTAGGAGACTCACATTGGCAATGACAGTTAGACCTGGAGGGGCATGTTTGGGAAGAACGGCCTGCCTGATTTGAACCCGAATGGTGTTTTGTTATTGGACTTCTGTGCAAACCACAGTTTGTCCATAACGAACACCATGTTTGAATATAAGGATGTCCATAAGTGCATGTGGCACCAGGACACCCTAGGTCGGAGGTCGATGATCGATTTTGTAATCGTATCATCAGATCTGTGGCTGTATGTTCTAGACACTCGGGTGAAGAGAGGAGCTGAGCTGTCAACTGATCACCACCTGGTGGTGAGTTGGATCAGGTGGCGGGGGAAGATGCTGGACAGGCCCAGCACACCTAAACGTATTGTGAGGATTGTGAGGCCCGGTCCACAAGATCTTCAACTCCCACCTCCGGCAGAACTTTGACAGCATTCCGAGGGAGGCTGAGGACATTGAGAATGAATGGACCATGTTCCTCACCTCCATTGTTGAGGCTGCTGCTCAGAGCTGTGGCTTCAAGGTGGTTGGTGCCTGTTGTGGTGGTAATTCCCGAACCAGATGGTGGTCACTGGGGGTGAAGGGAGCCATCAAGCTGAAGGAGGAGTCCTATCAGGCCTGTGGGACTCCAGAGGCAGCTGACAGGTACCGGTAGGCCAAGCGGAATGGGCTCAGGCAGTGGCCAAAGCAAAAAATCATGTGTGGGAGAAATTTGTTGAGGCCATGGAAAAAGACTTTCAGACAGCCTCAAGGCGATTCTGCCAAACCGTCAGGCCGCTCAGGAGGGGAAAGCGGTGCTCTACTCACACAGTCGGGTGTGGGTGGGGCGCTGCTGACTTCAACTGAGGCTATAGTCAGGCGGTGGAAGGAATACTTTGAGGACTTTGATGTGGACGCTACACTGGTCTGTCGTGGTGAAGGAGGGAGCTTAGAGTGAAAGCGAAGCTGTTGATTTACAGGTCTACCTAAGTCCCTACCCTCACCTGTGGTCAGCTTTGGGTAGTGACTGAAAGAATGAGATTGCAAATGTTTAGTTAAGAGTGGCAGAAATAATGAAAGCCTGAGAATTAATCCGATGTTCAACATTTGATACGTGTGACTTTTCGTCCAGGTTGTTCACGCCCCACCTGTCCTGACCCCGTGCCCCACCAGTGGGATGCGCCCAACAGTTTGAGAAATACTGGTTTAGAGGAAGACATTATTGAAGTTAACTCAGAAACATTAATAAATAAATGTTATGATCCTGGGTTTCCTAGTTTTGTTTGTAGTTTCTGGTTATGTTTTTCTCTGAGTGTTTTTGCGTGACTCCCTGATGTTTCTGTCTGAGTTTGTCTCTGTCTGTGCCCCTGTGTCTGTCTGGTTTCTGTGTCAAGTTCAGGTGTCTTAGTTCTTAGTCCTGGTCTCTGTATTTAGTCATCTCCTGTTTTACTTTTACAGTCCTTTGTATCTTGTGCTCTGTATTCAGGTTTACTTCCTTGTTCTTGTTTGTTAGATTCTGTTCAGCTGTGCTCCCTGGTGTGTCCTATTTCCCTGATTGCCTGTGTGTGTACATATTGTCTGTGCTTTTCCTAGTTCTCTGTCGTGTTGTCTGTTGTTGTTGTTGCGTCCTGTCTGCTCTGTGCTCTCCATCAGTCTGTGTGCTGTTTCTGTCTGTCCAGATTTTCCCAGCAAAATAAAATATTTTATTTTGATATTAAAGTTTAGTTCTGTTCTGAGTCCTGCCTTGGGGTCCTCAAGCCTGCCTGCTACTGTGTAGTTTATGACAGTAAACGGTGGGGGGTAAGGGGAACCTGACTCGGCCACCACCAATGTTAATACCAAACCTACGCCCTTCAATATCAATATATGCATGCATATATATGAAATATTTGCATGCACAGAGTAAGATGTACCCCTTTATATTACTGCACCAACCCTTGGCAGGTATTTCACTGTATTCTATTGAGTCTGATCTGCACTTCCAGCATTTCCCTCAACATCTGCAGCCATGCTGAAAGCCACGCTGCTTTCTTGCTGAATGTATGTTTGTAGAATGATCTACTGTCCAGACTTGTCCTGCAGCATGTCTTTGCACTGCATGTGAGATCTTTGTGCCACATCGTCCAGAATAACATCCTGAATGATCTCTCTCCGTACAAAACCTTGAGACAGATTTCTGCGGTTTAGGTTAGATTAATACTTCTAACATCAGAGATAGAATTTTGATGTTAGAAATTGTGAAAACATGGAAGTTCAGAAGATTGTGTGTAACTTGTCTGGTAGGAGCAAACATTTATATCTTGGGGCTGTTCTTAGAATTTGTTTCACCACCCTATCTTTCTTATATTGGCTGGATGAACAGTTTATTCCTTCATGTAATGGAGTGTAGAAATCCAGTGCAAGTGTCTTGAAAACTGAGTAAAAACACAGACGGTTCACTGGGGAAGCGCCGTGCCTGGGTGTATGAGGAATAGTGTGACGGTGAAAGAAGAGCAGTCTGTTTGAGTCTGCTTGTGGTCAAAAACAAAGCAAGCCCTGCAACAGGAAATGACAGAACTTGATGCGGAGGCTAAAAATATAATGGCCGTTGTTAAGGAAGAATAGAGCTAGAGAGGCAATGGAGTACAGCAAATATTATTTCAATTAAACCACAGGCCCAAAAACCACGTAAAAACCCAGGTGGATGCCAGGGGAAAAAATAAAGTGAGGAGAGGGAGAGGTGAGGAGTTGAAGTTTTCACAAACTGACACAAAGGTTGGGCTTTGGTGATGGTGGTGGATCTGGGTGGGGTGAGGGGGCTTTCTGAGTAAAATTCCTGTGAAGTTATGCCACAGTGCACTGAGTCAGAGACGACATTGTGCTTTTTTGGGGTCTTTTCGCAATGACTTCCTCCGCCTCCTTCCCTGAATTTATAATTGTTGCCAAAAGAAAGAGGAGGGGGGCATGGAGGCCTGTAATGTTGGCATCAAACTGACACTAACACCACTCCACTTCACATCCCCCACTCACTCACACACACACACACACACACACACACACACACACATGCGTGCATATACACTGGCATGCACAACACACCCTGGTACTCAGCGGTGCCGAGCTAAGAATGGAGCACTCCTTCGGCTCACGCAATGTGGTGTGGCTGAAATTTCCTGCAATAAAAATGTGATTGGGAAGATACCCATTAAAATGTGTGAGGAAAGAGGAAAGAGTCGAGTGGCTGCCAGCTAACAAAGAATGAGAGAGCAAACACGAGGAGGAGAACGAGGGCAGCAGCAGAGGTTGATGGGAGAGAAAAGTTGGAGGACGAGGGATATTCTCTTTGCTGACCACTGGCTACCCTGCCACTCTGGTAAAAAAACAAAACAAAAAAAAACATTTTGGCTTCTTTTGCCTTCTCTCACTCTCTCTTTTTTTTAAAATCCTGTTTTCATTTAGCACATGGCAGCGCTCCCTCAAACTCTTGAGTTTCCCAAACCAAAAGCTATTTCCTGATTCACTCCCTCTCTCATATAATTATTCTGCTGGACCGTGTTTCTCGCTTCTTTTTTCAAGCCTTCTTTTCCAGCACGGCCTGTTCTGTACTCAGGGTGACATCACAGCCTCAATGGGGCAAAGGTGACCCAGCTCGTACTCTGAAGGGCAAAAGTCAGGGCTGCTCTCACTCGTTTACACATACTTAATCCTACTTTGTGATAGCGTGATGCAATTTTATGAAACACTTCTGGAGGAATATAATGACATTTTCAGAATCATGTGTCATTTAAGGTTAGGAGCTTCATTTTAGCCTAGCATGCAAAGTTTTATCACATGGTTACATGTTAACAGTCACATGGTTAATATGTTAAGGGCCCTTGTTAAAGGCTGTGGTATTCACCCCATAAATGACCACATTGTTCCAGTTCATACACACACACACACACACAGACACACACACACACTGAGGCTTTTTTATTCTATTCTGAATTACTCATAATGTGCCCCTAAATTTGCAGTTAAAACTGCGACTCGGCCGGAATTAGGAGTGCAGTTAAGCAACTGAACCTGCACAGTGTATGTTTTCTAGGCCCTCTCCCTGTCTGGTGGTGTTAACACTCTTGAGATGGGTTGACACCCACCTCTCATATGCGCTCTCTCTCCCAGCTGTGTGCTTCTGTCCTCTTTCCAGCTGTTTGGGTGTGGCTGCTGCTGCTGGCACCATGAAAAAGCTACACAAACACAGGAAAGTTATGCTCATTAACTGACTGCTGGAGACTAGGTTGTGAGAGGAGAGTCAGGCTACAGACACTTTAGATTTATGGATTCAACACATACACGCGCAGCACCCACACGCACAAAGTAACCAACCGTTGCAAGATCTGGTAATAATTAAAGCTGCAGTAATCAATAATTTTCCATTAGCAGAGGGTCAGATGATTAGAGTGACATGGTGACATTAAAGATAAAAATAATTATTTTACTCCCCCAAAAAACAAATTATATTAAACTATAAATTGTATGTAAAAGATGGATGCAACCACCATTAAGTCAACCAGATTTTGTTAAGTCTTACTTGGAATGCTCAGTTTTAGCATTATGATCTGGAGTTAAAGTGGGCTGGAACAATTTGGCACCTTCAGTTAATGAGCAATTAAATCTTATAGGCAGATTAGGGAATACTGTTGATTGACTTAATTTTTCACTTGTTGCACCCTGATGGTCCTTCCAGCTGACGCCATGGAGATACTGGCTCAGTAATACTGACACATTCCTGCTTACACCCTCGTCACATCCTTTGTTCCTTCTCAGCAAGTGAATTTTGATACATTCTGAGTTTTTAAAATCACATATTGGATCCATGAATGATGTTCTGATGACCTTATAAAAGAAACCTTTGATTAATAATTTTGTGTTCTACAAAAGTTGCATTGCATGTATTAGTCCAGGGTAAACTGGTTAGTCTGCAGTATTGTTATGAAGTTTCCAAAAATACACTATGTTGGACAAGTGCGGAGCAGACTGTGGTGTTCATGGTCAGTTACATCAAGTGTAACAGACACCGATGGAAGATGGAAGAAGAAGAACGAAGGAAGCGGGAGGAGGAGGCGGCGATGAGAAGAAGATCAGATAGGTAGGGAGGGGCTAGGTTGTGGGTGGCTTTGAATGTATTTAGAAGAATTTTGATTTGAATTCAGAATTGAAATGGGAGCTAGTGCAGTTGCTCTAGGACTGGGGTGATGTAGTGAAATGACGGGGTTTTACTGATAATGCGAGTGGCTGAATTTTGAACCATTTGAAGGTTATGGAGGGATTTGAGAGGCCAAATAGAAGAGAATTACAGTAATCAATACGGGAGGTAACAAGACTATGAACAAGGATGGAGGTAGTATGGGGGAGAGGGAGGGGCGGAGACGATTTATGTTTCGGAGATGAAAGTATGCAGTTTGAGTAATATTATTGATATGGGAGTGATTCTGTATGTATGGAAGGATAGTGCTGTCAAGGGTGACACTCAGACTCTTAACCTGAGGGGAGGGGAAACTGAGGAGCTGACAATTTTGAGGGAGAAACTGTCGACTTTCGATAGAATGGATTTTGTTCTGACAAGAAGGAGCTCAGTTTTATCACTGTTTAATGTAAGAAAGTTTGTGGTGAACTAAGATTTGATTTCAAACAAGCTGTGAGGGAGGAGGGTGGGAGTGACGAGTTAGGTTTGGTGGATAAATAGAGCTGGGTGTCATCCACGAAGCAGTGAAAATTAACACTAAATTTATGAAAGATATTGCCAAGGGGAAGAACATAAGTAATAAAGAGGAGGGTCCCCAGGACAGAACCCTGAGGCACACCTGTGGTAACAGCGGAGGGGTGGGATTTGAAAGACTTAAGTTGAATGAACTGAGTGTGGCCTGTGAGATAAGATTGAAACCAGTCGAGGGGTGTGGGTGATGGCAATGGAAGATAATCTATTGAGGAGGATGTTGTGGGAGGTGGTGTCAAAGGCTGCACTCAGATCAAGGAGGATGAGGATGGAGAGTAGTCCGGAATCAGCTGCCATAAGAAGGTCACTGGCAAATAAATTAAGCAAATAAAGAGTTCAAAGGAGCTAAAAGAAGAGTGAATGTTGGACTCATGTTCTTTAGATTGTCATGAATGAAATTCTAAAGTTCCTCGCTGATGTTTTAACAGGCAATTTTTCACTAACATGGAGGAACCAAGGTCCCTTTTTAAACAAACAACTTCCAAAAATAATTGTGTTTAAATGTGAGTTTTATTGGGACAACAGAATATTTAGAACACATTATACCTGTAGTTACACTATGACAGGAATACATTTGTCCTTTGAAAGGAACTCCAGCTTTGCTGTCATGTCCAGTTAAACTTTGGTGGTCTTTTTTTAGCCGTAGTCATCACCAGCAGCAGAGCTAGTCTGATTTTCTTTACCTCGCATTGGGTGGTCAAATTGTGCAAAATGCTAGAAGCCATCCAGCTCATTCAGTTTTATAAGATTCTCTTCTGGCAGTGTAAAAACTGTAGTACAAAAGATTAGTGGTATGAGTCGCAGTCAGTTGTGATGCAGTGTCAAATAAATGCCTTTTGTGGGTGTTCCCTCTTTTTTTATTATTACTTCACTGTGTTCTTTCTTTATTTATGGAGTTGCCAAATCCCTTCACACTGTACATTTCCACAGCCAGATGTTTCTGTATCTTCTGTTTTGTGTGAATGATGTTGCTAGTTTGTGAGGTTGGCTTCTAGTACTGGAAAGGCAGTAAAAATGGTTAGCACAGCATTCAGTTTTTCTGTTCAGCTTGTTGGATGCAGGAGAAATGGGCGAGTGTAAAAACCTTATTGACTCTGACAAGGGCGACGGGTTTAGGGCCAAATGACTGGGTCAGAGCATTTCTGAATCTGTAAGGGCTGAGAGGCGCTCTCCGTGATCAGTGGTGAGTGCCTATCAATCAAGACAAACTGTGGACCACAGGGCACCTTCAGAGCTCTGGTTGAGTTTTGGTGTCTCTGTTATACTGATACATGAAGGACCAACAGTACATTTAGTTATGCACTGTTGGTTTATCAGTGCATCTGCCTTCAACTTTTTGGGTTCACTTCAGTCAAAAGCTGTAAACCTTTTGTGTCTTTAACAAAAATCAACAGAAACAGACCTTGACAACATAAAAGTATTCCTCTCTCATACAGCAGATGATGGTTTGTTGAAACGTGCAGCACATATGTGATCCGCAGCCTTTAAAAGTCCTCTAGCTTTCCTCCTCATGTTTTCACTTATGGTGCTGCTAAGAATAGCCTGCAGACCAGACTACAATATGCACTGTAATAGCAGTAGAAATCCAACACTCAACCAGAGGTCACACAGTGTTCAAGCAAGTGCTGGTCTAACTTGAGAGGGCACATATGAGTTTGTGAGGCAAAATATAGTCTACATACATGTTAAGTTGGGAAGCATTCATGTCTACATGTTTATGTTTATGGCACTATAGTGTTTGATGACCAGTAAGCAGGAGGGTCAGAGCAGGGCTCACTGATAACCATTAGAGAGCAATAAATAACGGCTGCCTGCAGCCTCTCTCTGATGAGAAAGGCTGCAGGCAGCCCATCTAGACCAGTCTCTGTCATCAGCCCAGCTTTGAAAAGCAACTTGTTGCACAAGACGAAGTGCTCGATACTCATCAAATAAAATGCTTGGAAACAAAGTTGCACAAGAAAATTTGATGTGGAATGAGTTTTTTAGAAGTCAGAAATCATCCTATTAGAAATATTTTGAAATAAAAATAATAAATAGAAAATTTCTGGGATGTGGGGATGAACTGTTCACAAAAGATGTTCAAGGTTGACTCTGACTGCAAGGTGCCGAGGTCATCACCCCTCCAACACCGTGCTGACAGTTGGTATGAGGTGTTTGTGCTGTTAAGCTGCGTTTGGTTTTCATCGAGCATGGCACTGTGCATTATGACCAAACATCTCCACTTTGGCCTCGTCTGTTCAAAGGAAAATAACATTAAAATTAACATGCTAACTGAGGCCAGGGTTTTTGGCAGTTTCTGTGAGCATTGCACGGTCTGATCTTGGGGCGAATTTGCTTAGACATCCACCTGAGAAGATTGTGTCATTGTGTTAACACACACCTGAATGCTCCAGACCGGCAAACTGCTAAAACTTAGTACTTTCACAGAGGTGCTCGCACTTTCTGATGATCAGTTAATCAAGTGCATTTGATTATCAGCACCTGGCTGCTACTTACCTTCTTTATTCATATGGAAGCAGTAACAGTGCACGTGGTTTTTCACAGGACTGCATAGAGTCCTGTGAAAACTTCCTTTTTCACAAAGTAGCTGTACTACTTGTGTAGCTGCTGACAATATTTAAACATTGTTGTTCCACAGCAGCTGCATTTTGAACCCTTGACGACATATTATTTAACAGCAGTTTAATGCACATAATCACTAAACAACACCACAATACATATAATATTAATACCTTTAAAAATCTGATGCTGGTACTAGTTGGCACTAGTTAGACATTTATAGGCAGGGGCGTTGCTAGACTTAAAGTTCTACTGTGGCGCATTTGGCAAAAAAAGCTATTACTAACATTTGACTTTTTTTTTTTTTTACTTGGTGAATTAAAATGGGCTACACGGTGTGCTATGTGACCTTCTCTTGCTTAACTCACTATTCCTGCCATTTCCATTCTGCTGCTCCATAAACTGAAACCATTACTGGTAAAGGTAAAAGTGTGAAAATAATAGGCCACATTTTACTATTTCACATCATTCTCAATATGTTTTTAGTTGTAAAACTTGTACTTTGCACATGTAATATAGCAACTGTTGCTAACATAGTAAATGGTCTGTTTAAAATGGCAACTAAGTTATAATATCCCATCAATCTATCACACACTAATCTGATATAAGTAGGTTTCATTAGCCTCTGTCTCTGCCATAGCTTAGAGTTGAGAGAGCTGATGCCCTCGTTAAGCACACCAATCCTGCTTAGGTTGCAAAGTTGAGCCATGAGAGGTGTTATGAGAAAACCAAGGTGGAGAGAGTGATGTAGAAAGAAGATAATTATACCATGCCACTCTATACCTCCTCCAGGCCATTTCCTCCCCCCTTAGTGGTGAATAAGGGCAAGAAAGAGGTGACGGGGCGGGGGCGGATAATCGTGCTTGAGGTCGGGAGTGCCTTTGAGCACAAGAGGCCCGTGGAGCCAATAAAAGGCTGTCGTGGAGGAAAGAGGACACCACCTAGGGAGTCTGGAGCAGGAGGAGGCATCCAGACAACAACTCTGCAGATCTACAGGCCCTGCCCGCCAAACAGCTGAACCTCGAAACCCTCACACAGGGCAGTCTGCCACACACCACCATTATCTCAATCACTCTACAATAAAGCTGACATTTCCATGGAAGCGTGACAGACAGAGCGAAAAAAGAAAAGAAAAAGGAGAGAGACATTGAAAGCTACAGTCAAAAAGTGCTTTGTTTTTACTATATTTGAGTTTGTTTGTCAAAGCTATATTGTATAACTTTCTGAATGGGACATCACTGCAGTGGCCAGGGCAACCAGTCCAGAACAAACCTGGCTTATTTGGCTTTATATTTGAAGCTGGGAAAGATGAGAATCCCAAGGCGAAGGGTAATATGATGTCCTAGATGAGTTAAGTATCATTACAGAACATACAGTACTGCTGAAAGCACTTGAGCACTAAGAGGGTGGTGCTGCTGCGTGCCATCTGCTGAATCATAGTGGGCTCAGTGGTTCCCACTTCACCCTACAGAGTGGCCCAGTGGCCAGAAAGACAGTCTAATTCCCCAAATGGTCCAGGTTGTAACTGTCTGGTTAGGAACAGCCATGAGAATTATGTGAGTAACCACATGCACTTTCCAAGTGTAACAAGCTGTAAATCCGCCTGTATAAAATAGAATATGAAGAAATTTTACACTGAGAAGCTGTAAAAGAACAGGACTATAAGTTCTGAACACGCCTGATGAGCCTGCAATGATGAGAAAACAAAACTGAACTGACTTTGCTATGCTTCGATTCTACTTGGGAGGTAAAAAGACTGGAAAGTTTGGCCTAAGGATGGCGCCAAGAGGAAAGGCCAAGTATATGTCTAAAAGAAAACTGAATCAAATCAACTTTATTTTATTAGCTTTATGGCAGTTCTTCTGCATTTGTATCATGTGGGATGAAAGATAGTGTTCATACATTTTCCATGGGAAAATGTATGAACACTGGACACCTCATGATGGCCTCCAAAACAAAAAGCTAACTCTAAACGGATACAGAAGAAGTAATAGTACCAAGAGGACATGTGTGAGATGTAAAAGCTGTTAAGGCCCCACTCATGCAGACCTAAAGACTGGTCAGTGACTCCTGGCAGCCGCTGGTCTCTTGGGAAAAATGTGCATTCCCCCACAGTTGCTTTCTGTCACTGGGTGAAATTGGTTGCAAAGAGGTGTACAGTGTCGCACTGAAATCCTCCTTGCTCTGTCGCTAGCAGATTGCTTCAGTTGCCCATAGTTCGCCGACTGGTCTGCAAACACTTAGCAACTACTCGTGGTGGTAAAACTGTGAAGAGTGCGACTGGAAATGGAAACTGTTCAAAGTTAAAGTTGCATCTTTTGGTTTCAGTAGTAAAGGCACGACTTTTACTTTAAAAGCAAACATTCTCTTTTTCCCGTTTGCTTTGCACTTTTTCAAGGTTCACGGCCACTTGGTGGTTGGTTAGTAAATGTACGCAGATAAGTCGCCGTCTTCCATGCAAACTATGGGTGACCGCGGCAATTTGCTAGCAACCAAACCATCACAAGAAGGTTTTCAGTGCAGTGCCCTCTTTGTGGCTGATGTCACCCAGTGACAGCCAGTAACCTCCAGCAATCACTTGCCAACGGGGTGGGGAATACAAATTTTCCCTAGCGAATGGAGGTTGCCAGGGGTTTCATCGACCGGCTTCTAGGCCTGTGTGACTGAGGCCTAACACATCTGCCATCTGTAGCTGACATGGTGTGCTGAATGTGCCACAAACAGTAACTCTTCTTTTTTAGCTCTGTTTTGGTCTCCACTCAGAAGAAGTAGAATGAAGCAAAACAGTAACAAACCAAAGCTGAAACCAGAACAGCACACTGAAAGACGCTAAAATGCGCTGTAAGGCTGAGGGTAACTGGAAGGTTGTGTGAATAGTCTGTTGGGTTAAAAGTGATTTTTTTCATAAATGTATGACTGTTAATTAAAGCAGCTTTAATTTTTTGTCTCTAAAAAAAGAAGACATCTATATTAACAACTATATTCCAAACAGAGATCTGCTGTGGCTCAAAATGAAGCTAATTTCAGCTTTGAACTGATACAGCTGAGCCCGCTACAATCAGATGGAAGGATACCATTGACTGACATGTGATTCCATTACTCGAAAACATTTGGCATTAGATATATACAAGACGGTTAACTGTGCAGCTACATGTTGGAAGGCACCTTTGTAACAATCTGTGTGCTACAAAGCAGTGAGTGACCTGTGCTTTTATATGCAGCCCCCCCCCCCGCAAAAAAAAGTTTTGTTGCCATTAGCTAAATTTACTAGTTTTCTTTGCTGTTCAGATAATCATAGACTGCCTCAAATTTAGCATTATAGCCATCAACATTACTTTGAGCACTTAAAGGGCTTTGTACAACATGTCTCATTCACATAAGCACTTGTTTCTACAGCTAAGTGCTTTCTATCTAACATTCAGACTCCAACGGTTGCATCGGAGAGCAACTTGGGGTTGAGTATCTTGCCCAAGTATACTTTGGCATGCAGAATGGAGCAACCAGGGATCGAACCGCCAACCTGCCGATTAGTAGGTGACCTCCTCTGCCTCCTGAACCACAGCCACCCTAAATAAGGAACAAGGGGTGGTGTTAGTTTTGTAGATTGGCTTCAAATGAGGGTAGATCTACTATCAACTTGCTGGGGGGATAAAAGCCCCCCTTCTAACCCTATAATACTGTATGTTACTCTGCCTGTCCTCACACAGCTGGGCCCACACTGCTGGATGGATGGGCTGGGGGGGGGGTACTGAGAGTGAGATGGGGCTAGGGGGTGGGGGAGTTGAGTTACATTCCTTCCATCGGGGCTGTGTGTCTGCCAACCAGGTCACTCCCAGTTCAGTCCCGGGAAATTGGGAGGGAAGAATTTCCTCTGTGTGTCCGTGCTGGACACGGCCACACAGAGGCCTGTATGTGCTGGGGGCACATGTGTGCATGCATGTGTAATGCTTGAAACTGAGCACCCAGTATAATATGACTTGCATGTTATTTTCTTACCCTGCAGGAGACGTGCAGTTGTATGTGGTGTGTAAGTGTGTACATGTTTGGACAGTATCAAATTGTGTGGGATTGTGTGTACTCTCCTTCAACTATATCTACAGAATTTGCCACAATATATGCTGCGTTGCTCAGATTGATGACCTCCCCTGACCTCTGTTTTGACGAGAACTCAAGAAAACTGTATATTTGTTGTTCTTTCTTATTGGAAATCACTACAGCTTATCTCCTGTTCCCCACATTCACACAATGCACAACAGCACACAGATGATAGATACTCCCAAAAGATTCCAAGTCCTCTGGCACACGCTGCAGCCCAATAATAGAAAGCTGGAAAGATAAACTTACGGGAACAGAAAAGGGGGTGAAGTTTGTTCTTTGTTTGCTATTGGTTTGTGTTGCATTAAACACATGTTGCAATAGGTCAAGAGTGATAGCAGTGTTCAATATTGCATTTGCTGTGACATAAGAGAGGCATGAATCATGCAACGTGCGCAAACAAAAATGACATGTTTGCAGATAAAATGATACGCGCTGGCACTGGTCTCCAAAGCGTGCACAAGCCATTTCACACACGAGATCCCAGTTATACATCGTCTGCAATTTGTTATGACCGTCACCTTCTGGTAGATCATCCTCGCTTACCATTGCGATTGAGGACTTGTCGGGATATCTGCACCACAGCGACTGATCGGAGGCATTTAGACGAGTGGTGTTCTTGTGACAAACCTGTAGAGGATTATCACTGAGTTTGTACTTTAACTCACCAGAATGAAGCTTCTTCTTTTATTTTGGTGACTTACTTTAATGCCCCAAAACAAGACTGTACATGAAAGGCCGGTGTAGCTGAGGGGCCTTAAACATGCTTTCCTTTTAATGGTCAGCAGAGAGCGACTCCTCTGCTTGCCAGAAGAAGCTGTGATTGTGTAGACGTCCGAAAATACTCTTACTTGATTTATGATCTCAGTAAATATTTTGCATATATGCTTATGGTATCAACTGCTCGATTTTTAAATACATAATGTCATTCATGTTGTAAATGATGCAGCAGAGAGTGCTACTCTGTGATTAACAAGTCATTATTCTGAGCTATTCAGTGTCCTTGAGGTGCTTCTCAGAGCCGTCCTCCACTTGTTCAGTTTTCTGTTCTACTAAAATATATTCCAAGGAATCAGGTATGATATTCCAAGGAATATCATTGTGAATTACAGTGGCACCTCGCCACCCGAGCTATAACAAGCCAGGGCTGGTGTTAACTGATCAAATCGTCCCTTTGTACACAGAAGGACAATGAAAAATACAATAAAACTAAATATACCATCTATACCCACAACTTTACTGTTCTGGTTCAGCCTTATTGTTCTCATTAACCCTCTGCAGTCTAACTCATCACTAGTGACAACCCTAACTCTCTGTTTTGGAGAATAAACAGCTTTTGATGCATGTCACAATAATTACTTTCATTTACTTTCGACTGGGGTGGCTGTGGCTCAGGAGGCGGTCATCCAACGGTTGGAAGGTTGGTGGTTCGATTCCCCGGCTCCTCCAGTCTGCATGTCGAAGTATCCTTGTGCAAGATACCAAACCATCGGAGTGTGAGTGTGCGCACAAATGTTAAACAAGGTGCTTAGGTATAAAATAAATGACTTGTTTGAATGTATGTGTGACTGGGTGAGTGAGGCTCGGGGTAAAAAGTGCTGCTGCAGAGGTGTTGGAGCAAAGGAGCCCAGATGAACTTACTGCCAATTTAACACTGAACAGAAAGTAACTGATTCCAGAGCAGCTCCAAAACAGAGTGAAACGGATGGTCAGTGTTAGAACTTCATCATTAAGTGGATAAATCATCACTACAAATTAACTTTGCACAGAGAGGATCATGAATATGCCGTGTTTGGATGTTTGGAGCTCGTGCAGTTGTACAAACATAAATGAATAATCAGCCAGTGTCACATTAAAGCGAGTTAAGTTATTTATTAAGAAGGTTAGTGAACACTGGACAAAGTGTGCCTGAAGTAATCTGTTTATGATAAGAACACCAATCCAGCTCCACTGGAATTTAAATGTTTTTGAAGCCAGTTTTCTTGAAAGAACTTTAGATCAAAGTGACATCATGCGGCTCTTCAGAGCAGTGGGTTAGCTCGTGTAAGTGGTGGTGTGTCTGAGAACAGACAGCAAGATGTGTAAGTAGATTTAGTTGTTGATTTTATGAGAAAATCTCACGTTAAACTCATTTTAACTGCTTGATTTTTTTTGTCCTCAGTAGATGCTCGCAGTAAACGCAAGATTAACAACTTTTAACTGGATACAAGGAACTTGTTAGCAGATGTTGGCTTATTTTCACATTCAGCAGCTGGTGTGTGTGTGTGTGTGTGTGTGCGTGTGTGTGTGTGTAGCAGCTGAGTTAGTGGAGAACTATCTGTAGGTTTGTCACCCTGATCGTTCTCATATGCATTGTTGAAAACAAGCAAAACAGCAAATAACAAATTCAAAAATTCACTTCGGTTCCACTCAAGTGGTTAAAAGTTATTTTTTTGTGCCTTAAACTAAATTCCTGGAGGTCAGCGTCTGGAGCAAAGAAGAAGACATATGGTAAGATCCTCTTTTTCTCTGAAATATGGTTTGGACTTTGTGCGTTGTGTACTTAAACCAACCCAGCAGTTGTTTTTCTTTGTTAGTGCAAACTTGTCCTCAGATCAGATATCTTTACATTTTAGAAATGCAAAATCAAAAGCTATAATCTTCTAACAAAAAAGAAAAAGGAAGGAAAAAAGATGACAGATTTTAAGACCTTGTTTCACATTTCTAGGAATTATATTTATTAAGAAGATAAAGGGAAGTGCAGTTGCAAATAAAACACACAGACGGGCTTGGGGTTTTTTCTGGGGGGGGGGGGCTGGGTTGTTTGGATCAGGAAACATGTGAGCTCCGAAGAGGCTTGGCAGATGTGTGTGCACACACACACACACACACACACACACACACACAATACAGGCAGGATGGACGCTCTTCCTGGACACACAGGATTTGGCCACAGCAGACGGCATGTCACAAGGAATCAAATTAGATATTAGTATGCAGAGAACCCAGAACAAGGCGAGGGACTTTCTCGAGGAAAAGTTGGTTCAGATGATCATGCAGGCCTGCTTATACAGTGAGCTATTCAAGCTCTGTAGTTTGTCCCAGGGAGGACTGCAGTCTGTGTTTGAACTTCTGATTTACCGGCTCCTGGGAATCACATGTATCCCTCAAGTCAAATGGCATCTTAGATTATTCCACAAAGAGAGGGTCTGCCCTCCAACACACACTCCTCTTGCATAAGCTGCTCAGCATGTGCAGTGAGTGGACATTACTGCTGCTATATGTATATACTGCATACACACATGAGCAAATACCATTGTTTAGCAGATATAGTGCATGATGAATTACTGTCTTAATGGAGTGCTGATAAAGGGCCAGCTGCTGCTCTCAGCTATGTGAGCTGCCTTCCATGCTGCCCTGACATGACTCAGTGCTGAGTGGGACATTAGTGGGTCTCTTCTTGGTATCAGGGCCATTCCTCCACCCTGGCCCTGGACTGAGTTTAGCATGGGAATTTCTGATAGCAGCTGGGTGTCCCGGGAGGTTACGCTGGAGTTCAGCTGAGTTAATCCAGCTGACGGGGCGATCTGTCAGTTAGGACACTGAAGCAAAAGCTGGAGGTCACCGCAAAGAGGCTGGATTTGTGGGAAACTGGGGGCATAGGCTCCCACACCCTCCTCCCAATCCACAGCATATAAATCCATATGCAAACATTTTTATGATTCAGTTTTCATTTTGCCAGAATTTGACATAACAGTGCCACCTGGTGGTCATATCATACAGCCCGAACTACGTAGACCTCATATTACCTTTTCTTTCAATATATTTAAAGATTTTATTTTATATACTTAAGTTCCCTTACATATATCCAAGTTTTTATTTTATATACTAAACTTAAACTTTCTTTCCATATCTTCAGGTTTCTTTGCATATATTTACATTTCTTTCCATGCATTAGATTTGTATCCTAAATACTCACAAATGTGAGTAGAAAGTGGGGGGAAAGGTATTAATATATGTTCAACTTTCTTTGCATATATTCAAGCCCTTGCACTACAGAACCGAAGATGAACAATTGTACAGAAAACCAAATCAGTGCAAATACTGAATCTGAAAATAATTTATCTGATAATCTGAGCTTATAAAGCTCCTAGAACACAGTTGTGGTGTTTTTGTGCCGCACCAATAGAAACGTATGGCGCCTTTCACACATCTGGCCCACCAGCACAGGTGAAAGTAAACCTGATGGGTGGGACATGCAGCTGTAAGTTTAGCTGTGTCTGCGTAGGGGGATCAGAACTGGAGAGATGGCTCAGGTAAAGGCAGCAGGTGAGAATGTGAGGATCCACCAGGACAGGGCGGATCTTTACTCTGACATGGCCACTGTCAGCTCCAGTGCAGGTGAGTCAAATAACATCCGAACTCTCCGTTTTTCTGTTCCTCAGCAGAGTCTGCATTAAATGAGTTATAATTTGATTGATGAACGATTCACACATTTTAAAATGTGAGCTTTGTTATAAAGAGTTACCAAAACTGCTTTATGTACTGTCATGTCATCCACTGCTGATTTGCAACTACACTAATTACCTTCTTAGCTTTTAAGCCAGTATTTTGCATGTTTATCATTAATGAACAGTTTAATTTGTTGCCATACTTGAGTGAATGAATGGAGGCGTACAGTGCCAACTGATGAAACAAAGATGATCACTAAATATCTGCATTCAAAGCTTTACGCTTTGCTCCAGAAACGTAAATTGTTACATAAAACCTCCCCCACGTTCGGCTGCTCCCTCACTCACAGGGGGTCAGCGCAGCGAGAAGCTCCACGTGTTTGATTTGGCAGGTTTTCCCCTTCCTGATGCAAACCCAAAGTTACATAAAACCTTCCAAGTTACCAAATTTGTGCATGTAATCATAATAATTGCCTTTGCCATTCAGCATCCAACTGTTTTACAATGTCATCTAATACCAGCAGGCCAAGTCAGCTCAGCTCAACCATTTTAAAGAAAATGAGTCACTTTGCTGGCGATTGTGGTAATAATCTTGGACAAATCCTCCAGTTTCTGGTATCTGTTTCTCACGAGCTTGTGTTTGCCAGCTAAAGCTCTACGGCTCTCAGGTTGCCTGATGGCAGTGGGAACCAGAAAGTCGGGTAATCCTTCCTTTTCTGAGACAGTCATTGGTTGAATTGCTGCCTTTTCAGTTCAGGCCACTTTTTTGTATCATGCTGAGGAAGTGAAGAAATAAGAGCTGGGGAATTGTTCCTCAGAAACAACAACAGTGAAGGTCAGCATCTACACAACCCCCTGTCCTTCTTGCTCCCCGAAAACAGATATAGGCGAGTCGGTGAGGAAGGGGACACTGTGTGAGACCTCCGTGGCTGTAGGCCTCGGTAGACGAAGCAGAGCATACCCCTCCCCAGCCAGGAGACGCCACCGCACCACCTTCAGCCACAAGCAGCTGGAACAGCTGGAAGTGGCCTTTGGACAAAATCAGTATCCTGACATCTACTATAGAGAAGAGCTGGCTCGCATCACTAAACTCAATGAGGCTCGCATACAGGTGGGATTAGATTTCTCCGGCTTTTTGGGAGTTGGGATGTGCAACTTAAAATTCAAAAAAAGGAACTGGGTGGGTTGTTTTAGGCATAAATTATCCTCTATTTGTCATAGCAGTGAAGGAAAGAATGCCTCCAATTAATAACCTTAATATTCACTCTGTTTCATTCCTATTGGTGTGCCAGAAGTCAGCTAATGGAGCTATTCTAGGAGCCTAAAACCTGAACCAATGCAGCCGGCTACTATTAACCATCTCTGACTGTGGATTATTTTTATTATTTATGGCCAAGTTTTGAGTTGCAGTTCAAATTCATAATGATGATGCTACACAAACAGCAGTGATCATTAGAAAACCACCCAATGCTGGCTCAGTCTAGTTCATTGGAGGCCATATTTAAACATCCCTCTGCTGCTGAACCCACCTTTTTTGTATTTCCTGTGAAAGTGTTAACCAGCCCATCGTTGTCTCGCCAGGTGTGGTTTCAGAACAGAAGAGCCAAACAGCGTAAGCAGGAGCGGGCTTCGCAGAAGGTCCTCCCACTGGGTGTGATGCCGGGCCAGAGGGCGCTTCTGGGAGGCATACACATCCAGCCATCCGGCATGGCTCGACAGTACTACCCCCAGCCCCTGCCCCACATCCCCCGACTCTCTCCCATGCTCCCCTCAGGGGCATACGCCCGCCACCCAGGCCAGGGTAGCCAGTGCCCCTGTCCCAGCGCCTCCACTCAGTCAACCACCCAGCGTCAGCATGATGAATGGTACGGCTCACTGAGGAGCAACCTCACCTCTCCCATGTTCTCGCTGACCTCCATGCAGCCTCTGGATCCCACCTCTCACTGGAGCTAAGAAGTACCAGATGTTTCAAAATAAAATACTAAAAAACCCTCTATTTCTTCATATAGTTATGCACATTCTGTGTGCTCTTTACTTTTGAATTTTATAACTAGTTTTGTCACCAGTGAGCTTCCCCAGTCTCTAGGCTGTAAACTATCCACATTAGATTTGCAGAACTTTATTAAAAGGTTCTTTAAGTATAAAAGTTCTTTTCTTTTAACTTTGGAAGATAGAGAAATTCATTTTATAAACCTTTCAGCTGCATGTCATGGTATCATAGTTCCATATTACACCTACATATAATTATTTCTGTGTTTGAACATGAATATCTAAAAAAAAAAAAAAAAAGCTAAAAGCCTGAAATGTTCACTGTCCTTGCTCACCATCAAAACGAATCAGGATCTGTAATTTGGGACAGATATAAAAAACTGTCAGAGTGCTGGCTGGTTAAAATATGGAGAAAAAAAATGCAGCAACAAAAGTTTCCAGATGCTACTCTGATTATTCACCGTGCCATCCACACATGCAGGTTAAAGCTCCCTCGTGCAAAGAAAACGCCACATGTGAACATGATCCAGAAACTCACATCTTCTTTGGACCAAAGTTCACTTAAAATGGACCGAGGCAAAGCGGAAAACTGTTCTGTGGTCAGAAGAATCAAACTCTGACATTGTTTTTGGAAAACATGGCCGCTGCATCCTCCAGACTAAAGAGGAGAGGGACCATCTGACATGTTACCATCTCTGATGGTATGGGGGTGCATCAGTACCTACTGGCAGCTTGCACATCTGGAAAGGCTCCATCAACTCTGAAAGGTTTTAGAGGAAGATACCCTTCCATCCAGATGATGTCTTTTTCAGGGAAGGCCTCTAATAGTTCAGCGACATGATGCTGAACCTCATACCGCATCTCTTAAAACAGCGTGGCTTCAAAGAAGAGTCTGGGTGCTGAACTGGCCTCTTTTGAGACGTGTTGCCGCCATCAAATTCAACATGAGATTATTTTTTCTTTCCCTCAGTTTAAACATTTGTTTTCTGTGTGTTATGGTGAATAAAATATGGGTTTATGGTGTTTGCAAATCATTGCATTCTGTTTTGATTTACATTTTACCAACTGTCCCAATTTTTGTTTGGAACTTTTTACGTCACAACATCTGAACAATTTCCATTAATTACCAGCGAATACGGTTTGTGCTATTAATAACACACACACACCCACACATATGTTGTTCAAAAGGACATTTCAGTCACATTTTTCTTGACTCTTACTTTTAAACCATCTGTTTAAAGTTGATGTAACCAACATGTTTTGGCTTATTGGATAAAAAAAAAAAAAAGAATCATTAATAACCTTGGAGCATTTTGTAGACTCCTGCACTTGCACCTCCTCTGGATTCTGTTTTGAGGCACTAGCCTTTGGCTAATTCACTGGTCTTTTTAGAACAACTCAACAGCAGAAGGAAACATAAAGATCCAAAAAGGGCTTGCAGTGGTGGTAACAAGATGGCGCAAGGGGTTAAGCAAGTACTTTCCCCTGGGTGAGTAGGGCTTCACTGGATACTTTGGCATGGAGCAGCCAGGGATCCAACCACCAACCTTCCAGTTAGTGGATAACCTGCTCAGCCTCCTGAGCTACACCCACTCAAAGCTCAGAAATAACTTATTTTTAGTCTATGGAGTACACATGTGCTGCTCTCCAGTAGGCTGTTAGTCTTTCAACAGACTGCACCTTTGACCTAAAATGTAATAACTGCACTATGGAGACTTGCTTGCTCTCCCCATAAAGGAGGTGGAGTCCCCGCAATGTGACTATGTAGACAGATTTATGTCTTAATATAATTATAATCATGCCCTGTATAAACTGTGGTCAGTAAAGCCAGTTTAAAACACGTTCAAACTGCATTCTTTCTCATGGCCAGCAGGGGGCGAACGCTCTGGATGGAAGTCTGATTGTGCTGCTCCTTTACTCTATGACCTCAGACACAACATGATGCTCATTTTGTAAATCACTGTCCCTGTTACACACAAAAAGGAGAAAGAGAGAAAGATGTTGTTTAGGGCGTGATTGACAGGCTGCTACAGTGCGAGTGACCAACGTCCCTCGCTTTCTCAGTCAAACTCTGATTTACTGTGATTCAGGATAAAGCACCGTGGCCTGAAATCATTTCTCTTCACACACAAACAGACGGCTTCTATATGTGATTTCACAAAAGTAACCGACACCAAACAACAACAGAGACGGCATCACATGGAACAAAGCGTGCAGAATAGTTTTTTTAATATTTCACATTCCAGAGACAACACAGTTGCATCTGTTATGCTTTTTTAAAGATTTGCACTCAACAACCTGAATTGACTGAAGAGTTAATACTAGATGGCAAAAATATATAGAAATCATTCATGTATGAAGAAAAAAAAAACTACTTCAGAGGAAATCACAGATGAATTGAACCTAACCTGACATGTTTTACTCATGTCCGTTTTAAAGGCAGCTATAACGCCTGAAGCGAACGTGTTGCGTTCAAGTGCTTTACTGAAAACCCACGAAACAGAGTCGAAACGGCAGCGGCGGCCACTGTGTGGTCAGTCTAGCTTACCCAGTGATAAAAGAATCTGCAATGCACTGTGTGTCGCTGCTTTACATTCCCTCTGTGAGGACAGGTGTGTGTCAAGTTTCTGCTGACTTAATGATTATCACGTTGGCTCATTTTGTAGCTTTAATAATCACAAAGACAACAGTGAGAAGGTGTCACGCTGAAAGACCGACAGTGCTGCTTACCCTGCCTGCAGCCTCGGGCTTCACATTATCGGCTCTCTATACCGACTCGCTCTACACAAACGTACAGACTGTGCTGTGAATCTGATCAAGTCAACGTCACTTTCTGTTGTCGTGGGAACACCACGTCAGTCTCGTCATCGTCACCACAAACAGCAAATTAAACAGATCCACAGGAGGAATCATTTGGTCCACTATGTTAAGTATCAAACAGCATGTGTGCGCTTGTAAACGAGTGTGCCCATTTGAAATGGAACCATTTCATTTAAAGGGGACCTACTCTGCTTTTCTGTCATATAAATGCACTTTTACAGTGGCGAATATTCATATCAAAGTGTCAAAGAACGAGGTCAGCGTATATTAAAGTAAAGCTCAGATTTCAGAGCAGATTTCCATAACATTGTCCGAGCAGTGAGCACAGCAGCCGCACACCCCTGCTGGGCCAATCAATCAAAAGATCAATAAGGAATATTCTGATCTCTGAATAATGCAAAGCCACTCTCTCGAGTCCCGGAATAAAAACAGAACTGGAAATGAGTAGAATGGGTCCCCTTTAAAGTGAGAACACTCTTTACGTGCTATTGTGCTACCAGAGTGAATAAAGTGTAGCACCACTAAAAGAAAACACTACCATAGCTTTTGTACAGATAAAGGATCAGTTCACCCAAAATACTTCATAGGTTTGTTTCGACCTGCTGCCAGCACAGCGCTGGTAAGTGTCAGTGTATTGTCAGTGTTCAGTGTGCAGCGCCTTTGAGTAAACCCCAGACTTCTTTAAGTGTACTGGCTGTTGCATTTTTCTGCAAGTCTCTTCAAGTGCATTAACCCCACCCACGTACCCCCACCCCCGCCTCAGTTCACCACCTGCCAGTGCTTTTTCAAACAAAGCAGCTGAACCGTTGGGTTAGCTAATGTATTTTACTGGCGTACTATACTGAAAACAGCTTGAGAAAAAGAAAAACTATGAATGGCGAATGTTATGATTTAATACTGTTTTTGCCTGTCAGCTGGCATCGATCCACTGATGTCCACTAGGTGCTGCAGGTTACATGATTGGGGGCTTTGTGAAGGAGGTCAGCTGGAAGTGGGAAATTAAACGCCCCAGTGTCTCTGACTCTGTGTGTGCAGAGCTGCGCATGTGCAGCTCCGCTGTTCTGTGTGTCAGTGTACGGTTAGCAATTAGTGTTTGCAAGTCGATGGCGCTACATGAATCGAGCGCAATGTTAAATCCCACTTTTTGGCATTGCCGCTACCAGGTCTTATATCGTTCCTGGCAGAAACCCTCGTTTTGGTGGAAGATGGCCTAGAAAAAAAGGATTTTTGCTTTATTGTATTTTCGCATTGAGATTTCTAATATTCAGAACTGAAAGTATTGCTATACTATCAAATACTGCTAAGGGTCAAATAGGGGGGAAATGTGGTAATTTGGATGAACTGACCCTTTAAAATGGCATCTACAAAAAAAGTCCCACTGAACTGTAAGCACACACAAGAGTCAAACCAAAACAAGGGGTTTCCTGTGCTTCACCCTTTTTGTCATTTATTAAATTACCGCTGCTTCTGCTCCTACCAGCTTGGAAAAATAAACCGTCACAACTTTTATAAATGATCAACACCCCTGATTGATAACCTGTAAGAAAGAAATCAAAGACAGCCCTCTAAAAAAAATGGCGCAGCTTCTCAATTTGGCTCCATGCACGCTCACTCTCCCCCTCTCTGCAGAATCCTTGCTGCTGTTGTGGACGGGAAGCGACAGGAAGGCGCTCTACTCCAGGGATTTGGCAAACTCTGCGTAGTCTATGTAGCCGTCATTGTTTTTGTCATCGTCCCTGAGAACATCGTCAATGAGAGCGATAAGCTCCTCCTCTTTCATTGGCTGGCTGTTCTCGCCTCGCTCCTGAACAGAGACAAACAGCACAACAAAAATGACAGGATATTTGACTCTGAGCAAACATATCGTGTGGCAAAATGTGTGCCAACAATATTTTTATCATCCTGACAAAAATGTGTTATCAGAAAACTTGTCAGCTATCAAAAACTCCTAAATTTGGGAGAGAGAGAGAGAGAGAGATAGGACTTTAGGGAAGAAAGGGGAGCCATCAGCTGCAATTCTGAAGCGTAAGTAAAAAGCGGCACATATTTACTACCTGAAGATTTGCCCATTTTGTATGGCACACACTGTTGTATTGAGCACCTCTGGGTTTCAAAATCTTGGCTTGACACTGGAAATCTCACACTAAGTATGTTTCTTATACCAACTTGGACAAAAATACCTGCTTACACACACATGCATACTCACCTCTCTGTGTACATGTGAAATCGCTGTGGCGAGCTCCAGCCCGTCCAGCAGGTTGTTTCCATCGTAATCGTGCATTTTGAAGTAATGCAGCTGAAGCTCCTGGGGTGACATGTCGTTCTCTGGTTTGTCTATCACTCCGTCTAAATGCTCCATGATGTGGCTGCCATCAGAGGAATAATACACAAACACAGCTTTAGATTAAAAAGAACGCTATAGAGTTCAAAGTTCACCTACAAATGAGGAGATATCGCTCACTCTTTGTCTTGCACCATGTTTTTATCCAGGCGATGGTGGCTAGATACATCGGCTGCACTTTCTACGACCTGCTCCTGATACTGGTCTGGATTCACCTGAGTGTGAACGCACAGCAGACAGCAGGACATAGAGAGGAGCAGAGCACACCACTGCACACTACACCTGCTACTCCTCATTCTGCTGTGAAAAGACAGAGACAGACAGACAGCAAGTTAAAAATCTAAGGTGGATGTAATTCAGCTTTACCTCACTTTCTACTCATATGTCGCAATTTTGCACCTCAGTAGCCCCCATCTATTTGCAGCATACACATTTGGTTGTTCTTCTTACGGATTCCCATATTTATCTTTATCCAATTACAGCTATATCCGTTTTATAAGTCTGACAGCTGGCTCTATGAGACAACACCACCACAAACAGCACCATATGTTTTTCTCATGTTATTGAAAAAGGTCAGTTTTGACAAAATATACCAAAGACACGCAATATAATTACATCGACTGCATGAACAGGGCTCTTTCTTCTGTCTGCTGAGAGGTGACATTGCTGCGTTTACTCAGTTAAACTCCCATATTAAAGGAAACATGCATGACCGTTAGCTTAAAGCCAGATAATAGGATCATAGATCAGAACTGCATTTCAGGGCTAACCATGAATTTTTTTTAGAAAAGCCCGTTTCATGCGTCATGACATACATGGTATAACTGGTAAAATATCTAAATAAAAGTACCTACTTTTAAATATTGTTTATCTTCGACAGTCTCCGTGAACAGTTATGTTGTTTTCGTAGTTTGCTCAATCAGAGCTTTCCTGGACCGAGCGGCTTTCCGTAGCTTCACTTGGACACGACAGCTCACTGTGATTGGTCGCAGCTATCCGAGAGTGCACAACTGAGCCAAGATAGTTCCCTCCACTAACGCTACATTTTGCCACATCTGTCTCTCTTACTGAATTTAATTCTTTACACTTTTACTCTACTCTGAACAAAATTACATTTATTTTATTATAGTGTTGCAGTTTAAAGTAACAAAGTTATACAGTAAAGTCCAGAAACGCCTTTAGGCGTACTTAAGTAGACTAAGGAAGTCCCTGTAAAATCATTTTAATTTTTCTCTGGTGCTTCCTGTTTACACGAACTAGCGTTTTGATCATTTAACAAAATTTATGAATTTCTGTGACAGAAATGTGCGGCATGATCTTAATGTCCTGTGAAAAACTAAGTACACAAAATTCAAATGGCCTGTAAAGGCACCTTTAGCAGCAATAACTTGAAGTAATTATTTTCTGTATGACTATCAGTCTTTCACATTTTCACGATTGTGGACAGGGGCGGGCTGGGGTTGAAATTCAGCCCGGGAGCTTGGTTTGGAGAGGACTTTAATACAATCGTACAACGGAGGAGCAAAGTCACCCCCGTCCCCCGCCTTAGCTGGTGTCTCGACCTTCACCTCTCCTATCATGTGCTGGCTGGACTGTTGTGTTTGTAGCCCCTCCTGATGAAAAACGGATCTCAGTGAAGAGTCAGCTCCTGTCATTCACTTCGCCTGCTCCGACCGACCATCACTGTCTGCACCTGTGGCCGCGAGAGCTGCAGCGCGTAAAAACAAAACAATGCAGGGATGCAGAAGGGACCGCCCCAACCCCAACCCCCCTAGTCTCTCAGAGACTCGTGCACCCCCAGGCACGGGATTATTCCTTTAACTCAGGTCGCCAAATTTCATTTACACGGATTGATTTTTTCTACTATCAACGCAGATAATTCATAGAGCAGTAGAATCTGAATACTTGTCTAGGACATTATCAGACTATTCAGCTTTAATGCTCTCACTTTATATGCCGGGTAGAGTTAATAGATGGCGCCTAAGTTAATTGTTTTGTTACAGCACAATGACAGTTTAATTTTTGTCTGCTAATCATGTTTGTTTCCTTATTTCTGGTTTTATGTCAGGATGTGCCGTTGCTGTTACATCTTTAGCCGTTACGTCTGGTTTGTTCCTGATGTGGGCCGGCTCTATCTGTATCATCTACATGCAGGAGTTGTTTCCAACATGGGTTAGGAAAGCGTTCACAGTTTCTATTCGTGTTTGTGAAAAATGTCCTGACAAGAGGAAAGAAGCTAACTCCCGACCAACTGATCTTTGCCATCCTCCTCTGTCACACCAAGCCTCTGCATGTCCTCCTTCACAACATCCTTAAATCTTCTTTGTGGTCTTCCTCTTTTCCAATCACCTGGCAGCTCCATATTCAACATCCTCTGTCCAGTATCTCCACCATCATTCCTCCGCACCTGTCCAAATCATGTCAGCCTTGCCTATCTAGCTTTGTCTCCAAAATGTTTAACCTGAGTTGATTTAAACAGATTAAACATCTTCAACTCTGTCACCTCCAGTTTGGCCTCCTGTCTTTGTGTCAGTGCCATCATCTCCACACATCACAGCTGGTCTCACTACCTTCTTGCAAACCTTCCCTTTCACTCTTGCTGCCCTCCTTCTGTCACAAATCACCCCTGACTCTCATCTCTGCCCACTCCATCCTGCTGGCCCTCTCTTCTTCACCTCTCTTGTGTGCTGTCCATTGCTTTGGATGGATGACCCAAGGTATTTAAACTCGTCTACCTTCACTCCTTGCGTGTTCACCTTTGCACCTGCCTCCCTCTCATCCACATGCATCTATTCTGTCTTGTGTCTGCTGACTTTTATATTCCTCTTGTCTCCAGAGCATACCTCCACCTCTCCAGGCTCTCTTCCATCTGCTCTCTACTCTCAGCACAGATCACAGTGTAACACTGTGAACATCATAGTCCACGAAGACTCCTGCCTGACCTCACCTGTCAGCCTGTTCATCAGCACTGAAAACAAGACGAGTCTCAGAGCCAATCCCTGATATAATCCCACCCCCACCGTCAATCCATCGCTCACTCCTAGCGTACACCTCACCACCGTCTCACTGCTCATACATTGACATACATACAAAGATGCATGCCCTGCACCACCTTCACAAAATTCTCTGCCTGTCATAATGCAGCACCACAGTTCCTGTCTTGGCACTCTGTCATAAACTTTCTCTTGCTCCACAAAAACACAGTGCAACTTCTCATTTGCTCCTCTGACCATTTTCTTAACCACTAGTTCGATTCAGGGGACTGGAGCTTGTCAAAGGTATCGGGCAAAAAGCAGAAGACTTTTATTTTGAAAAGCTGATCCCAAAACTAAACCCACAAATAGATTTCTTTTGAGGTTTATGTGTCCTGTTTCCCCCTAAAGTCAGTATCTGCTGTACGATTACGGTATCATAAAGGTGTGTTTATGTGGCAACAGATGGCCTGGTAATTAGTAATTAATTATTTGAGGTTTAATATTGTGCTGTGGGGCTTTAGGATTTACAGAATACACAGAGGTCTGTACCTCTAGGCTATTTAAGGGGCCAGTTTATCCAAATGACCAAAGCTGCATATGTAACAGATGCTGTCCGGCTTCAGAGATAGATATATCTCTATCTATCTATCTATCTATATATATATATATATATATATATATATATATATATATATATATATATATATATATATATAAAAACTGTTGCCATCGTGTACATGATGGTTGTGTGATGCAGGACTTTGTAACAGTGGCCTTAGATGCCGAAAGAGCCTTTGATAGGCTAGAATGGCCCCATTTCTTAAGTATTAGCCAAATTTGGCTTTGGCCCATTCTTTATTAATTAGGTTAAAGGTTTCAACTATAAAGCCCAGGCAAAAGTTAGCACCAATGGACAGATTTCATCCATGTTCCCCTGAGGTAGATTCGATTTGATTCGATTCGATTCAATTTCAATTTCAATTTCAATTTCAATTTCAATTTCAATTTCAATTTCAATTTCAATTTCAATTCAATTTTATTTACATAGCGCCAAATCACAACAAACAGTCGCCTCAAGGCGATTTGTATTGTGGGTAAAGACCCTACAATAACACAGAGAAAACCCAACAGTCAAAACGACCCCCTATGAGCAAGCACTTGGCGACGGTGGGAAGGAAAAACTCCCTTTTAATAGGAAGAAACCTCCAGCAGAACCAGGCTCAGGGAGGGGCAGCCATCTGCTGCGACTGGTTGGGGCTGAGTGGAGAGAGACAGGAAGATCAAGTGAACAGGGATGTCCCCTGTCTCCAGGGCTTTTTGTTTTATCCATTGAGCCCTTAGCTAAAGCGATTCGATAAGATCAGGATATAAAGGTTTTTTCAGGTGGGTCAGACGGTTTATAAAATCTTTTTGCACACTATGTCATTCTATACTTAAAAGATCTATGCAACTCGCTTTCAAAATTAGACATTTTAATTAACAATTTTGGTAACATTTCAGGATATGAGGTTAATCTGGGAAAAAGAAACATTATTCCACTTACAAATTTAGATTATTCTACATTCCAACTAACTACTCCATTTAGATGGTTATCAAATGGTTTAAAATACCTTGGAATAACTGATCGATACCAGGACAGAAAACCCTACATTGATTTTTTTCCCTTTTCTTAAAGGGCTTTAGAAAAAAATAAAATTGACAGGTACCCTGGCCATGCAGCTTGAACAGGCAGGAAACTGAAAAAAAAAATCATTTGTGCTATCTGCTACAGGCTGAGGTATCTGTCGGCTGGTAGTCTTTTAATACATCATTGGCCCCCTTCTTTATTTACTTTCTTTGGAGTGTGTGTGTGTGTGTGTGTGTGTGCGCGCGCGCATACGTGCCCAAATTCATGCACTTGTGAGGATAAGCACGTGATCACTCCCCAATCCAACGTAGTGAGCCCAACTCCTCACACAAGATTTTTTTTTCTTCCCCTTTATAACAAAGTAACCAAGAATAAAAGCACCTCAGTGAAAACCAGCATCCAGATCTCTAAACAAGGACAAAGAGAGTAGAAGAAACCAAATCAGGCAGTGTGGTGAGCCCAAACATCACAACACAAGATGGCGACAAGAACCCAAGTGTCTGCAACCTGCATCAAAAGCCAAGAAGCAGTGGAAACCCCCCGTGCCAAGGCAGAAACATGCAGGAAGGTCTACATCAGTGACTCCATGCTTTTCCCGTTACTGATTTAAGGTTATTATCGTTAACAAAAAAAACAACAACAAAAAAACGAAATAACAAAAACTGATCGTCTGCCATAAAATGATTTCCGATGTTTCTATGTGCTTTTATATGTGATATCTTTGCTTATATTGGCAAATAGAGTGCAGTCAGCATGATTTATGAAGGCCTTATATATAAAATGAAGAAATAACCTGTTTTGCAAGAATCTTTAGGAGTCTGTTTTATTGTACCTACATTATCATCAATCCAGTGCTTTTTGGCCACTGAAAATATCTTTATAGAATTGTAATGTTATATTTGTTGCAATCGGAACCCTGCACTGATCTTGTGCTTGTGTGTCCATCATGTGCCGACTGAGAACAGCAACTCAAGATTTGTTTTCTCCATATTTTGTGCCTCAGGACCCGACAGTTTACAGATCCAACCCTTGGATCTGCTATTCAGCAGGAGCAATGAGTATCAGTTTACAGAGTTCTGGTTTAAGGGCTCCTTTAGCAAAATTGCTAAGTGCAGGAATACAAAAAACAATGAGTTCATGGCCATCAAGATCCTCATGAAGAGGGCCAGTGAGTGCGAGGAGCCCAACAGAGAGGCAAGTCATCTGCCAAGTCCTTGTCTAGCACATTTGATATCATTAACTTAGTCTTATTCAGTTTTATCACCTGCCTGGTGTCTTTTGTTTTTTCCAGCTGACCATGCTGCAAAAGATCAGTGGCCTCAAGCCTGCCAACATTGTTCAATTCTTTGAGGACTTTGAACACAAAGACTACACTTGTTTAGTACTTGAAATGCTAGACCTGAACTTACAAACACTGCTGAATGAGCGATATTCCAAACCATTCTCTCTTCAGGAGATTCGACCCGTGGCACAACAGGTATGTCAAGACCCAGACGACAGCCAATTCTGTGACTGCTAAATAAATGACAAAATCATTTTTAACCTTTTCTGTAATGTGAAAAATTTAAGTTTTGTGATACAGCAAACCTCTTACCAGTGGAAACCTTGCTCTGCCATAGCTGTCATTCTCTAAAACACAAAGATGCATAACAGTATGTAAAATTTAACATATTCAACCAATGCACAATACCTCCTGATAATACCCAAGCAGTGTCTCCTGATTTCACTACTTGAAGCAAAATGGCAGACATGAGGCAATATCTATTTTTAAAACTGATATACCGGACAATAATTGACATACTCTGACTTCATAATTTTCCCATCACTGATCTGAGTGAGGGGACATGAACTTACACAAAGGTCTCCTTCCTTTGTCCCAACAGCTGCTCTCTGCACTCAACTATCTGAAGATGGCTGGCATCATTCATACACAAATTAAACCCTGCAATATCATGCTGAACGTCCAACCGCTAACAGTCAAACTCATAGATTTTGGCTCAGCCATCCTGGCTGCTGACGTTGAGCACAGCTCCATCACCTAGCCCTTTGGATACCGGTTTGTTTGCAGATTTATATTCTGGCTTCAGCTGCTTTTGGTCTTCTTTGGAAGATCTGATCTGATGCCAGCAATTATGTAAAACTTTGCTAGAAGTCATTCTAACAAGATTTTTATTAACAATTTGCCTATAATATATTGTCCCACAAAGTTGGATTACCTTACAGTTTCACATTTACATCAGCTACTCCTGCATTATAAAATCTAGCATATATGCAAATATTTTGGTTTAAGTTTAAATCCCAAACTCAAGAGCTACAAGATCGAGATCAAGAAGCTAATCATCAAATATGTAACTTGTGTAATATGAAAACTTTCATTTCATGTGCAGCTAACAAATACTAAAAATAGTGGAAGATGTATTGGAGGGTATGGGCCTACACTAGTCAGACTTTGGGAAGTACCCCACACCATCTCTCATGTTTTTTTTTTTTATCTTAAAAGAGGTCATTTCTGCCTGATATCATTCAAAAATGGTAAAACAAACAGAAATGTGCTGAGGAGATTCTGCACTCATAGTCAGAGCTGTCCCAGTGTGTGGTCAGTTCATTAATCCACTTTTACACCTAGAAAAAAAGTCTCTCCTGTTTTGTAAACTATGCAATTAAATACTTTATTTTTGCATTTTATAAGTGTGGCTACATTTGACTGGGCCATGCATGGTTATAAGTAGTCAGGGGTTTATGATGTGGTTCAAAGCAAGCCCAGTGTATAGGTTATACCCACACAGCAATGCCTCTGCAGAGCAGCTTTAAATTTACTTTTTTTTTTTTTTTTTTACTGTGCATTTCAGTTTATAACCTCTGCTTTTCAGACATAGCAGGTGTAACTCCACTCAACTGTCTACACAAGTGATGGTATGAACACAACAAAGTGAGCTGAGCCATAAGTGTCACGGAAGCTGTGGCAGACAGGCAAAGGCTGGAGCCCAAAATGCAGACTCTCAGACAGAAGCAAACTTAAAGGTGGTTTATTAAGGAGTGATGTGAAACAATAACTCAGCTCCACTGGAGCTGGATGGGTGCTGGAAGTAAATACAAAACTAAGTGACAAGATGACACGCAGCAAGGTAACACTAACGATGATGCAACAAAGAACAGAGAAAAACTGAGGGCTTAAATACAGACACGACGTAATTGGGGCAAATGGAAACAGCAGGGAAAAACAGGTGAAACAAATCAACTAATAACACAGGGGAAGCAAAACTAAACACAAAGTACAGGGAAATAAAATCAAAATAAAACAGGAAACACACAGATACAGGACAGGGGAGACAGGAACAAAGGGAACTAGGAACTCAAAATATAAAACATAACTAATAACAAAACAGGAAACTTAGATGAATAGTGAAAACCAAAACAAACTAGGACATAATAAAACTAAACACAACTCTGGGCACACGGCCCAGGACCATGACAAAATGGATGGAGTGGTGCACCTACCTTTGTTAATATAAATGATGTGAAAACATTTTTCCACCACTCTCCCTTGATAACAGCCAAACACACACATCAAGCAGTCCACTGTGTGTGGATAAAGCTTCATGTGTCAGATTTTTCTCACACACACACACACACACACACACACAACACACACATCTGAATTTTGACTCAAAGTAAGGCAGCTGGTATTTTTACAGTAAAGTCTAATTCCTCTCAGGTTATATTAGGTGAAAGCATTCAGAGACTTTCACAA